>OY284483.1:8104859-8236942 GCA_958336345.1 Dorcus parallelipipedus | reverse complement strand
AAAACACAAAAAAATATTACACATTAAAGTTGTTTTTGAGCAAAAACAAAGTGTATAATCATATACCTAATACCTACATGTAAATTTTTCAGCCACACTTCCGAAAACACCCTATATATTGAATCAATGTTAATGTATTATCCAATTTAAACAAATAAACCTTCCCACTCAAAATTTCCTTTTTAAATAACTATGCATATAAATAAATAATTCAAATAGATTTTTGCCCGACGAAAATTTGTAAAATAATTTTCACATACTGCTTAAAAGTCGCACAAATCTCAACATTTCGCCTATTTAAAAAAAGGACATATATGTATGAATAACATAGGCAAATGAAAGTAAAGAATGTTCCAATATATATACAGTTTATACAAATTTTAAAAGCTGACAACACGCAATTCACAACAAATATAATAATTTAATAACGCACCTTGAACATCATTGTGGTATTGGTTTGTTCACTGTGAACTACTGTGTGATACTGATTTTTATGATAGGGCTTGTAGCTTTTATACAGAATTTTTTCGGACAATACGTTCACTGGAAGTGACATGTGAGCAAAAAAAGAAAACAGGTCCACCCATATTATGTACGCATTTGAAAGTGTGTTACGAAAAAATGTGGAGCAAGTACATTCTGTCACCTATCTCAGGATTTTTGGTAACAACGAAACGCAATCCCTGAACCTGCGCAGGTGAGCTTATCGTGTTTTTACGTAAACCAGTGCGTGGTCGTGTAGTTACAATATTTCATGTTCAGTTAGTAACTGAGGCGAGTTACGTGAGATAGTTATCGTCTTTCAGTTGTTAATTTTAATCTTTGTATCTAACAAGGAATAACGTGGGTACACGTTTTCTAACAATCTCTGTACTGAGATATCGGTAGACTATTTAAAATTTTCAGCGTGATTGCATTTCGCAAACAAGAACGCGGTACAAATACAGCGAGAGTCTTTTTAAGTAAAATAACGGTTTTAAAGTATTTGATTCTTTGACATTTGCTTTAAAACACTATTTTTATTGCACTGGCTTGTCACGATACATAGTTTATGGGGAGTTTGCAATAAGATTATTGCAAAATTTTTGATATAATTAAAATTAAATTAAAAAACATGAAAAACTCACGTGTGCAGCTCAGAATGAAGTAGGTTAAATAAAATTTATATAAAATAAACTCGAATCTTCTCCACAGAAATTTAATAAATGTAATCGTTACATATACATGGTGATTGAAATTCGAGGGTGAACATGGGAATCTCGCTTATTATAAGAGATAAAGAATCGGTTAAATGGAGACAAAGTTGTCAGATTTCATGCTGATTAATAAACTGTTAAGAAAAATTGCAATTCTCTAAAATCGAACATAACTTCTTTATTTATGACTTTTTTCAAGCAAGTTTTTATTCTAGATCGATTTGTTTTTTTTTTTCCAGAGCCAACTTCATTTTTCTTATGGGAGTGATTTTTGTTGTGCTACCTACCTGTGTCCCTAGATAGTAGTTTAACACCGGAGCGGAATTAATCCGGTGTCGCCAGCAGCATCAGCGGGACGGGGGGGGGGGGGGGGGTTCTTATTCCAAATCGCGAAGGCCAAACCAATAATAGGCGCCACTTTATTTTTTTTGAAAGGGGTAACGCGTTAAAGTTAAGAAAAACACGTTACGTCCAAAGCACGAACAATTTATTAAACAAATAAACTTAAAAGACAAATAATCAACAAATACACAACATTAATAACGTTAAAAAGACAATTCCTATATTTTCGGATCCGAACTTCGCATAAACTTATTTGAGTTGACAAAAACAACCCTTACTTATCCTAACGCCGATGAAAGCGCTCGACGAATTACATTCTAATCGTGTGACGCAAAATGACGGGTGAAACCCTCCGAACTGGAGTTCACTGCGTGACTATACGCAAAATTACGTGCACAGTCGCGGCTACCTTGAAGTCACCGTACGCATATTAATAAAAATAACTAAATAAATAAATCCGACCTGGTTACACAGCGTCCAAGCGTCCGTCGACGGCGTCAAAGATGACCAGCAGTCACGCACTTCCGTGGATGGCCAGCCTTCTCGTCATAGATGCGGGGCACTTCGTAGTCGCGATGGCATGGGGAATACCTAACGGCGTAAATCAGAGAGGTCACAAAAGAACCAGGGCCAAGAACGACAACTAACGCCAAAATAGCTAACGCTAAATCAGCTGACGTTAAAGCAGCTGGCGCTAAAGTCTATAAATGAGAAAAAGAAAAAGCGAACATAAGGGCCAGATCGAGAGAAACAACATGTAATACTTACCTAGTCTCGTCGGCTAGGCTGGAACAAACCGCAAAAGAACGCGGCTTTTTCGTCCCCCAAATGAACCAGTCACCCCCTTGGTGAAGTGGATACACAACACAAAATTTTCCGCGAAGAAGACACAAATTTTTTTAAAAATTCTCATATGCTTTGACAGCAAGCATGGCCGCCTTGCATGGAATGACTTATTATGTAGCGAACTGGCTTCAATTTGTCAATCCTACTGAAATGTCAGGTCAAAAAGCGATCGAAAGATGTCGCTACTTAAAATGTAGATATAATTATTTTAAAAGTTAACATAAGGATATGTTGAATTTTTATATAATTACACCGTATATTTGATAGGGGACGCCTTGTTATGTGTGGTCTATTCTTAGTTTTAATTATATTATTCTAATCAACGGGTTCATACAATGTGGTCCAGGTCGTCGTGGCACACGACGAATGTCAGGAAAGGCCGAATGTAGCCAACTCCATGAGAGCGACATAAAAGTTTACATTATTATCGACACTATCGATGAAGTCACGGGATCCCTTGCATAGACGGAAATTAAAACACATGATTATTCTCTTATAAACTATGTAACAATACGTTTCGTTTTTATGTTTTAATTTTTCTAAAATTCATTATAAATATTAAATTAGTAATATTCAGTAAACTTTCTTACAGAAAGGTTAATATACAATATACGCATATTCGTGAACGTGATCTATAAAGTTAAACAACCTTATCATTCTTGTACGGTTTCGTTCAACCAATTTATATAATTGTTCCATTATTCAAATTATGTACGTTACAGTAAATGCCCGATGGAATGGATATGCCGAAAGAAAGAGTTTTGTAATCTGTCAACTTGATAATTATGCAATTATATAATTCGCATTTTCTGTATTGTCATAACAAGACGTAAGTTTAATGGCTAACGGCACTTTCGTTTTCTGGAGGCGTAGAATGCGGCAGGTTCAAAACTGCCGCCTCGTTACTGGGTCATTGCCAGCGATAATGAAACATCAAATTTCGGACGCAATAAGCTTTTATTTCGAACCGAATTCGATGTGAAAGTAGTTTATTATTACAAATAAAAATAGAGTCGAGTTATCTCGGACACTAACACATTGCATGAGTAGTATTAAAATTTGTTTTATTATCTGATGTTCTGCTAAAATTACAAAATTCGTTATTTTCTAATTAATAGGAATAGGAAAAAATATCCAGTCATTCAGTAGTAATTTAGATATGGAAAAAAATTGTCCCAAATAAAATTTTCGCAATGTACTTTCAATCGACACATAACTGATTTAGGTGTGTACATTCAAAATTGCTGTGAATGACCAGTATATAAAAATCGCAAAAATCCAAAACCTAATCAGTATTCATTCGCATTTCAATTCAAATAAGTAAAAATGTGGTGGTCTAAGGTATTCACTATCTAAGCTAATTAAAAATACTTAGTCTTACTAATCTTATTATTATTTTCTATGAAGAGTTTGGCTTTCATCTGCGTCTTTGTTTACGTTCATGCTCAGCACGGATATAAAGATGGTCACGGATCTTATGTTACCTCGTACTCCTCTAATATTCAAAGGCAAGAAGCAGGTCCGAGCTATGGTTATGCATCAGCACCGGTAGTTGCCAAAATTGCAGCCCCTGTAATTACCAAAGTAGCCACCCCGGTAGTGGCCAAATACGTTGCCCCTGCAGCTGTTTATGCCAAAGCTCCAGTTCATGAAGATTATTACGTAAGTCATGACGAAAGACGCAATTGATACTTATTTATTTAAACATTTCAGGCTCCACCCAAATATGAGTTTCATTACGAAATCGCCGACTCACATACTGGCGATAAAAAATCTCAACATGAAATTCGTGATGGAGATGTAACTAAAGGAGAGTACTCGTTCGTAGAAGCTGATGGTACTGTTCGCACTGTTCATTACGTCGTTGATGGACACAGTGGTTTCAATGCAGTTGTGGAAAGAAGCGGCCATGCATCTCATCCACAAACCTCCCCCGTTAAAACGGTCGCCGCCGCTCCTATAATTGCTGCCTCTCACGATTACTATAAATATTAAATCGTAATTTAACATTAACAATGCAAGTTTGTTTATAGGTATTTTATTGTTTACGTACCAGTGAGATATTTGTTTTTGTATAATAAAAATTAAAAATATTTAATTCCTTTACTTCGTTACGAAATATCAGCGAAACATAAAATGAACGTAAGCAGTTGTGAAACATTGAAATAATAAAAGAAATGAAAGGAAAAAGAATAAAGAGAATAATAAGAAGTCAAGATAGAGCTAAAAGTAAATGCAAAATATACAGGATGTTAATAAAAAAAGCTTTACACACTTTAGCAAATGAGATAGAGATTAAAATAAGAAAAAATCTAAAAAACTCAGGTTCAATACTTAGGTAATGGTTTTCGAAATATGTTTTAATGAAAAAAGTTTACATATAGATTCAATATAAGTACATTTAGTGTACTTAAAGTTATTAGATCTGAAGTGGCGATGTAACAGATCCTCCCCGACCAGAAATTTCAAGAGCGCCGCGATTTAAAAATATGTATCGGTAAATAATGTGCAAAGACATCACAGACCGTCCGAGCATGTGTCACCCTGCGGTAGAATATTTAATTTTGTTAGGATTTTTATTTGGTGTGCCGCAAAATAAATTCTCCTTTCCCAGTGTGTTATAGGGTAAAAAAGTTTGGTAGACACTGATTTAAATAGTTTCTAATGATAAGCGAAAAGTACACACTAAAAAATCACATTGTCATCGGTTAAATGCAGGCAAAGTTGTCAAACTTCATGTTGATTAATAATCTGTTAAGAAATTTGAAATATCTCGAACGGTTTCTTCACAATCGGAGAAAAAACGAAAAATTGCGATTTTCGAAAATCGGACATAACTTCTTTATTTATGATTTTTTCCAAAATCTGTGAAAACATTCCTGAAGCAACTTTTTACGCTTGATTGAACTGCGTACGTACTTTATCTCCAGAGCGATTCGTTTTTGTTTTTCCAGAGCGAACTTCACTTTTTCTCATGGGCGCGATTTTTATTGTTTAGACAAGTACATAGCACATTTTTTTCTGAATTCAATGGTATGCCACACTTGCTATTTTATTTTAATTTTCATTGAAAAATTTTGAAAAAACCGAAATTAAATTATGTGCACACGTTAAGTTAGCTTAGTTTCACACATTAAGTTAGCTTAGATTCAACTGTATGCTGCGTAGCCAACTTTCATTTAATTGGTCTGTCATTAAATACAGAGTGGCGTATCCAAATGAAGAAAAACGTGATATGTTGCGTATATTTTATTGTCACAACGAAATTCCATTACAAGTGCTCAGCGGTATTTAGAAATTTATCCGGAAAGAATCCAACCAAGTATTAAATACTTTTCCCAGTTGGATAACAATTTGATACAAAATGATGAAACTGCTAAGTATTGGGGAAAATGGAAATGTCTTCGAACAAATGCTGTGATTTTTTTAAATCTATTTCTGTACATCCTTTTGAAGTTTCAAATGTATCATTTTGAAGGAAATTGTTATCCAACTTGGAAAAATATCTAATATGTACTTGGTTGAATTATCTTAATAATAATAATAATAATAATAATAATAATAATAATAATAAACGTCTTCATTTAGGCGGGATTTCAGCCAATGGCTGTTTCTATCCTACCTTTTCAAAGAAAATAAACATACAATACAGATAAAGTTATTACAAGGTTCTGCCAATATTAACTGGTGGTATATGATTTGAGTGCGTACAGAAAAAAAAACAGTTAGTAATGATACTTAGTGCACAGAACTAATTCATTTCTAAGTGTAAGAAATACGTATGACAAGGCTCAGAAACATACGATTCAGGATAGTAAGTAATGTTTAAATTTGGATTTAAATAGAGTGAGATTAATCGATTTGAGTATGTCGGGAACACCATTGCAAGCGTGAACAGCGGCATAAGAAAAGGATCCTCTAAAATAGGTACTTTTGTGAATTGGCATGTCTAGAAGGTGCTCTTGACGGGTATTGACTAGACGTATATCCCGGAGAAGCGTTAATTTACAGCGCAGGTAATGAGGTTCCCCAGTTTTCAAAACTTTGTGAACTAAACACCACATATGCAATTTTCTGCGTGACATCATTTTGAGTATATTATGACTTTCATAAAACGGAGTTATGTGTGCCCTTCTGTTGATATTGCCTACAAAGCGCATGCAAAAATTTTGAAGTTTTTGTATAATATAAGCGTTTTGAGCTGACAAGCACGGACCGTAGACTGTGTCGCAGTAATTAAATGTAGATAAAATTAAGCATTCTACCAACAGCAATTTTATTCTAAAACGAAAGATGTGTTTATATCTATGAATAGATCGAAGTTTGCCATATGCGTTTTGGACAAGCTTGCTGACATGAAAAGTGAAAGTAAGATTTGACTCAAAGATAACTCTACCTTCTACCTGCAGCTACTGATACTCTAATGACCTACAAATACTACGCCCTGCGGCGGCTCTTCTGGGAATTTACCTGAGTTAACCCGGGGTGATATTTACAAACAACTTTCAATAATTAATGGCTCGTGGTCGTTAATTAGGACGGATTCTACTTGTGTCGGTACCCTGTTCTTAATCTGGTGAGACGGTTATAACTATGAGATAGCAGGACTTGGATACTTATAAATAAAAATGCGGACTAAAATTTAATCAATTATTTATTGCAGATCAAGGGAAAAACTCCGTTTTCCAGGCGCTCTGCAGCCTGGAAACCTGAGTATAAAAAACCCGGTTTTTTAATTACCGTACAAAGGAAACACACACAAAAAAAATTACGTATAAGAAATACAGTAGAATTCGTTTAACGGCTTTCTCGTTCGATTATCGCGACGAACTAACTAATTCCAATTACACAGCTGGTGGGTTTTATGCTTGTCCCAAACAATATTTGTGGACTTACTATTCAATTTAAATGAACAATTAATTAGTTTCCAAAATTATGTTTATCTTGGTACTCGTGTTTAACACTTCAATCGTACTCGAAGACACGCTCTGTATATCAACCAGTGCACAGTGTGGCGTTTGTGCCTACAGTGTACTTCCTTAATGAATGTAATTGATTAATTAATCAGATACTGGGGAAGTATGTGATACAAAATGCCGCCCAGGCGATCAATCTGCGAGAGAATCAATAGTAATCGCTAGTTTTTCAAGGAAAGCTCTCCTGGGGAGACGCGTGGCCCGATTTTGATAACCTAATAACGCTGCGAAGGGGGGAGTTTTGCTCGACTACTCCTGTCGCTATTTTGAGGTGGAGGGTCAGTGCCTCCCGCTTTATTAATTAACCTCTGATTGCGTTGTTTCGACGATGATCTAAACCTGTACGCAATGGAATGTTTTGGCCATTTTATACGACACTCTACTATGGGTAGTTATGGTCTTTCGGTCTCACAGCGGATTACTTCTAATTAACCACAGATCTCCCGACAAAGACTACACTTTGGTCCACACACAGAGTGTGATGGAAACTCGGCTGAGAAGATGGCTATGATTACGTGATTCAGAATTGGTTTGGCCTCTTAATTTTACTGCATTAGTAATGCAACTGATTGGCCTTGATTTAGGGAATTAATTTGTGCTGGTCACACTTGGTTTTAGTGGCAGATCTGAACTTGCCTTAGACCAGTGGTATAAACAATCGATTTCACTGCGCAAACCGGAAGGACACTTTGTTTGCGTGTTTCCAACTTGCCAGAGAATATCGAAAAAGGGAATTAACTAATTTTACAAAAGTACCCTGTATATGAATTGCACTATAAATTGAAAACGTCGGCTGACTGCCTCTGGTCGATTTAAATTACAGAAACGCCAAACAAACTAGTTTAATAATTTATGTAACAATAGTCAATCAACTCCACTAAAGTGGATGCCACTTATTTACTTTTAACTTTGGTTCGGATGCAAATTAAGACTAAGAATAAATTTCACAAACCAAGCAAGTACTGAAATTTATAGATTATGGAAATTTAATCATTTAACATCACCAATTATGTAACGAATAAGATACAAATTAAAGCAAATTACCTAACTCCGCGCCGCGGAATAAGAATCCAAATTCACGCACAGCACAAAATTTTAGATTCACTTCGCGATTAAATTACACGTCACGCCCGAGGTATTTAATTGTATTTTTAATTGCCTCTCAAAACCACTGGTATTTTAGACGGACAGGACTAATTAATTTATACCCTCTAGTGAAAATAATCAAAGAAATCAGTAAGTAACTCAAAGCAAGTTGCCCAGCCAAAATGGATACGACTGTTCGTTTTGAAAGCGCGTGGCTATCTCTCTGTAATTTTAAAATTCATTTCTCAGCTACACTTTGGCCAATAGAATTGCGTCTAGCATTCAAAAATGCACGCCCTACAGTTTCTAGGAATGTGTTTTCGACTTCACAAGGCCCACCCGGGATGCTCTACATGTCTGCAGCGTCTGTAAATTTTCAAATTACCCTGACGTTTTTATATTTCCTGTTTCTTGTGCAAGTGTCATTCTCGATGCTGTATTATCTTACTTTTACTTATGCGTATCGAATTGCAACTTTTAAAGAATAGCAGACTTGTATCCGAAACTCTCGTGACAAAATTTATATGACAGTCCCTTCAAAGCCCATTGAAACGATCTCAAGTGCGCTAAGAATTTATGGCCTTTCGTGTTTGTTAAATGGTTATTGAAATGACCCTACGCCTCCTTTCCGGCCGGCAACTCGGCTCGAGTTTCTAATGAATGTACATTTGTTTGTGATTTAAATTCTCAATTACATCAAGCGCATTCTATTTGTTTTGTATACAAATTCGCGACCGTTTCAGTATACTTGGCAAATGTACCAGCTCATAAAAAACATTTTACGCAAAGGCGCTCACACGACGTGTACAATTTTTTTTTAAATACGCCAGCGAATTTATACAATGTTGGCGGGATAGATAGAAGAGTGCTGGCCATCATGGATAGCGGTCATTCTGAAAATATTGTCGCTTGTGCAGTTTTTTTTAGTAATAACTTGTGGTTATTATTTAAAAGCAAAAAAAAGAGAAAAATTAATAAAAGGTGGTGGATGGTATCTTTAAATAGAAGTCGTGATAGGTAAGTATCTTTTTCTCTACTTACAGAATGTTTCAATAAACTTGGTATTTTAAGAGTGAAAATTGAAAACTTTTCTCCACTCTACGTACATTTATACTGTTTTGTTGCAGATACAGCGCCACTAACATGTTACAGGACCTAAAACGAGAACCTTCAAGACAATTGAACTGTTGACTTTGAGTTTCTGTTAATTAAAATAGGCCCTCTGATAAAGAAAACTGATACCAATATGAGAAAAGCAATTCCTGTTCAAGAAAGATTTGGTGTTGCACTTAGATTGTTTGCCACTGGGGATAGTTTTAAAAGTCTGCCTTATCTATTCAAATTTTCACCACAAACAATATCCGAATGCGTTTTTGACGTATGCGATGCTTTAATTCATGTTCTGTAGGATCAAATAAAAGTAAGTACAGTTCATTTTTTTATTATATCCCGATCGATCCATCGATAAATGAAAGAACTTATACAACATGTCCCAGATAACTTTTCCAGCATGGAAATCTCGCTTATTATAAGAGATACGAATTCGGTTAAATGGGATGAATTATTGCTAAGTATTAGAGCAATTTTAAATTTAAAAAATTCCATGCAGTTCAGGAGTTCCAGCAAAAAAAATTCCAAATTTCGTTTTTTCGTAATACCTTCTTTATTGTAATCGATACGTTCTTGTTATTTGTACTTTCTTAAGGCATCTTTTTAAAATTTAATCTTTTTAAAATTTAAATGTGCTTTCAGATTTTTGTTTTCACTTTCTGTTTTCGAGTTTTCGCCCCGAAATTCAAATTTTATAGACCGCGTAGAACGAGTAGGCTTTGGAATAATTGAATACTATAATAAACTACAATGATATAACACATGGAATATTTATTTGTGCATATAATACTTTTTCAACGTCTTTATTTTAATTTCGAAATAAAAACATTATTTTATTGTTGAGTGATAACTAATAAGGTGAAGATTGTGGGGTAGGGATAAAAGTGGTCGGTTGTTGTTGTTGATGAGTTTTACCGGGTGCTATTAGTGTTGTAAATGTTGTATCGGATGGCGAATCTTGACACTGATAAGACTGTGACGATGAGTACTGTAGTGAAAGTTGTGAGGCTGGGCGCGAAGGAGGAGCTTGTGGGATAAGGGTCTGATCTGGAGATGGCTGGGACTGATAAGTATTTGCTGGTGATAGTAATACTGAAGAATGCTCTGATGGCGAAGAAACGTAAGTAGGTTGTTGATCACTGAGCGACAAATTCTGTGAAACGTAGTAAGGCACTTGGTCCGCGTTGGGAAGATATTGTTGATGTGAATTATTAGTATTAGAATATAGTGTATGTGACTGCCGGCTCATATGTTTCATATTAGCACGAAATAACAAATTATCAATGTCATTCATAACTACAAGTCGTTCAACTTCACCCAAATTTCTGAGCAATCAACTGTCCATAAAGCGAACATTGACTGGTTTTTGGCTTTTCACCATTTACTACAGTTTTTAAAATCTTGTATGCTTCGTCCATACGCTCCTGTACTACATCTACAGTCTTTCTTTTTAGATTTTTTTTATTATTTGTCGGTGCCTTGAATTGTTTGTCTGCAGTATTATTGGATGGCCCTGCTTGTGCATTTACGGGAACTGTTTCTACAGGAACGTTGCCTTCATTAGTTGCAAATCCGTCTGTTTCCTCAGAGGTGTCCTCAAAAATGTCATTCTCCAATTCCTAAAAAAAATCATATAACTTTTTTGCAGATACCAAAAAGTTCAGAAGAATGGAAACAAATAGCGAAAGAGTTTGATACAAAATGGAATTTTCCTCACTGCCTGGGCTTTCTAGACGGCAAACATATACTCATCCAGTCTCCAATGAAAAGTGGAACCGAATTTTACAATTACAAACACACCTTTAGTGTAGTTTTAATGGCGTTGGTTGATGCTAATTACTGTTTTACGTTTGTAGATATTGGATGTCAGGGTCGTATTAGCGACGGCGATGTATTTCGTAATACCGTTTTCTTTAAGAAACTTCTTAAAGAAAACGCTTTAATGATTCCTGAAGATGAACCATTACCTAATTACTTAGAAACACCTTTTCCATATGTATTCGTAGCAGACGATGCTTTTACTCTAGGTCCGCATTTATTAAAACCATATGCAGGAGATTACGAAAAAGGCAGTGACGAAAGAATTTTTAATTACCGTTTGTCCCGTGCTCGCCGTGTTGTTGAGAATGTATTCGGAATAATGGCATCAGTCTTCCGAGTTTTCAGAAGACCCATGCTACTTGAATCAGAAAAAGTTTCGAAGGTAGCCATGGCTTGTGTCTTGCTACACAATTTTTTACGAAAAAGTAGCAATTCTACTTCCATTTATTCACCACCAAATACTTTCGATACGGAAAGGGATGGACAAATTATACCCGGCGTGTGGCGGCAAGACCAGCAAGATATGTCATCTTTTTTACCACTTCATAAAATAGTAAGAAAATCTGGACGTGAAGCACAGGAAATACGAAAATCGTTTTGCAATTTTTTTAAAACTATTGGAAAGGTTCCCTGGTAGGACAGTTATTGTTAAACTATAATATTGAAATAATAAAACATTTGATATTTACCTCTGTGTTTTTTGTATTTCTAGGTTTACAAATTCCCTGTAAAAAACTAGCCATTTTTTCATAAGCAAACCAAGTTGGTTTGAATACTTCTTCAGAACCGTTACCCGTTCCTGATGTAGCCTTTACTTTATTCATCAGAGGACGAAATGTTGACATCAAAGATTCTTTTTTCTTTTTAAGCTCTTTAATGGAACACTGCACACTTATTTTTTCTTCGATTTTCTTCCAAGCATCATTGACTGCGTTTCGGTTTTTATGTTCCGAATGTTTGGCGCACCATATCACTGGTTCGTTTTCGTATAAATCGAGAAATTCAAGTACCACTTCATTTGACCACTCCATTTAATTTTAAATTATTAATAAACACTACCTTTTCTATCCGCTTATCAATGCAGAATGAATAGTAGTTGCAAAGCAATACACAATTATATTAACAACTCGTGTGAGCGCAACTACAAGTATGAACTTGTCAAGTTGACCAATAATTGTGATCCCTTTGACTTGTGCCATTTTTACCGACAGACGATGGGAAATTGACCAGTACTCACCAGTGACAAATAATTGTACAAGTAAACCACTCACACGGCATGGCAAGTATACGCCATTAACAAATATTGGCCAAGTACACCAGCCGTCTGAGTCCGGCTTAATGCAAGCAGTAACAATATTACGTAATCTTTTGTAAGTTTCCCATTTTATATTATCTACATTTCTAGAGACATTTAAATTTCACCGAGATCTTTTATCTTCACTAAAGGCTATATTTTTTTCACGTATTAACTGTCTAATATTGAAAGTTATCCATGGGGTATAGCTATTTCGGCCCTAATTGGGGCCTCATCAGCAGAACAGTAGCTCGAGAACTCCACTGCAACCCCGACGACCAACAGAATATACGCACGCTGGCGCGTGAATGCAAACATGTGAAATAATTGCGCCGCAGCACAATTATTTTCCGACTTATAATTCGTGTCGTGAAAGCAGATAGCAACAATGCCGCTGCCTCAAAAGCTAACACGCACGAGATGGCAGTCGAAGCGGACTTCGACTGCCATCTCGTGCGTGTTAGCTATACAGAATATGCTCGGGGGCCCCATTGCGATCCTGACGACTCGCAGCCAACAGTTACAATACAAGTGGCATTTGAAATAATAAATTAATTAAAGACACATGATTTTATCATGGGTCACTTGATTAGAAAAGATATTGATCACGTGTTACATATTAGTACTATTTCATAATAAGATAGTTTACATATGACAGCGTTAAAAGAGATTTTCACAGCAATTAATCCATTTAGATGCAACCTCTTCATAACAGAAGACACTGAATTTGCGTATTATTGTAGTTCTGGGTGACTTTGGAATCAAACTATTTTAACTAACTGTTATTTCAAACTGCAATAAAACATTAAATAGGAATAAGAATTTATTTGTTGTTTGACAGTCAATATTTAAGACGTCAATTCAACGATGCGAAGTAAGAATCGACATGTATAACGTGCGATTTATTGAAAACAGGCCAGAGGGCTATGAAATATGCAAACTTATATCCTAGATAAGATTATTTTTAAAACTAACGTCAAAATGATTTTACCTATGTTAACGTTAAAACATCAGCTCGAAATTTTGTCCTTCACTTGCAAAACATTATTGCATCCGCATTATTAAATTTAAACTTTCTAATATAAACAATTTTTGTTCATTGGAACGCATTCTGTTCACAACTTTAAAAATATTTCAAAATTTGTTCCTTGAAAAATCTGGATATTAATTGTCAAAAGTGAATTTATTTAAGACATACGTTTGGAGATTCCAAAGCCAGCCAACTCTGGCCGGTTTTCAAGAAACCGCACAGCATTTGATTCTACAGCCACACTCAGGACTACAATAATTATAATTGTTGGACACATGTTAGTTTTCTTGCGATTTTTTCTTTCATTATTTATGATAATTCTTATTCGAGTAAATAGCACCAAAGCAAGGAAAATTTGCGTTAAATAAAATATTGCCCAGGCCGGCAAGATGTCTGTCTCGTGAAATCTAGTAGATCCTGATATTTATCTTTGGAGCTAAAGACTCGATCAAATTGGCAAATTTGTTTGTCTTTTTCCATTGATTACAAATATGAAAATAGAAAAACAATTGCGCTTTTCGAGATATTACAAGCTTTTTCCAAATGGAACATAATATACAGGGTGCGTAAATAGTATTGCACCAAATGGGATTATGTAGAAACGGTTTGACATTTAGATTTGACGTTTGGTGGGATTAAATTATACATAAATACCCATATTTTGATATTAGTTTCATTTGTTTTGTGCGACTGGTTTTTGTCAGAGGCAGCCATCTTGAATTTTTTTAAATGGCAATCTAGGCTTAGTTTGGTGTCATTTGGCAGGTAATTGGTTTAGAAATACAATACGGTATATCATAAGCTTGTTTTACATGAGACTCTACATGAGAAAAATAAGCTTATGATAATATCGTGTTGTAGTATTTGCTATCAGTTCGAATTAGAAAAGCGATAAACAGTATTAGAAATTGCTAAAATTGATAACAATCGATAGATAACACAGAAATATTACTTTTAATTAAATTTTGAATAAGCTGTGTTTATTTCCAGTCCTTTCTTTAGAGAATATTCCCTCTCAAAGTGAATTTGGTTTTTTTAATTTTCTTCGTTATTTTAGAATAAACATGCTTATGATATACAGTATTGTATTTCTAAATCAATTACCTGCCAAATGACATCAAACTAAACCTAGGTTGCCATTTAAAAAAATTCAAGATGGCTGCCTCTGACAAACACCAGTCGCACAAAACAAATGAAACTCATATCAAAATATAGGTATTTATGTATAATTTAACCCCGCCAAACGTCAAATCTAAATGTCAAACCGTTTCTACATAATCCCATTTGGTGCAATACTATTTACGCACCCTATATATTTTATCATCGTAAATTAAACAAAATTGAATTGTATTAATGTCTTTATGTACACCATATTCGAAATAAGTCAAATAACTGAGATATGTGAACTTTAACAAAGAGTATATCTCTCATTCGGTATTATAATAAAGACCCAATTTATTGACCAACTCCAGTGATATAAAAATTTTAAAACGCTTATAATGCAACTTTATATCATTAGGTACCTATACTAGCAAGTGTTCAACAATTTTATCATTGTAGTCCTGGGTGGCTGTGGAGTAAAACATTTTTAAGTAAATATTTTTGAAATTGCAATAAAACATTAAATACGTAAACATGAAAGTATTTTTAAATACCGTGAAGTTGTATCATACAAGTTTCAAAACATACTCGTTTTCACAGCAATTAAAAAGACCTTCCTTAGATACTTCTCCAACTGTTATATCCTTTGCTTGACTCATTATTCTACTCATTATCTTAAAACAAGACAAAAGATAGGTATGTAAGTTCGGGTACTCCTAAGTTTGGATATTTCAGCTTAAACGGATTCACAAATTTTACGTGAGTGTCCGAATGTTAAAAAGAATCAATTTTTTATAGTGTAATAACAGATACACACACACCGGCAAATTTAAAGGAACAGATTGAAATTTTAGTTTATTTCTTAATTTTATTATTTTATAGCCTATATCTAGATAGCTTTGGATACTACACTAAACAATTGAAGTTTTAAATGTCAATACTTCAAACATTTGTGTTGCGTCTTACATTTGAAACACGTTTTATCTATAGATAACAATTAAGTTGTTGTTAAGTATTCAGTTTAAATTGTTCAAATTTGTTGGAATATGTTTTCTTTTGATTTGTTATCGTCAGTTTGTTTTATTGTTAAACCAAGTTAGTAATAATGGGTGACTTAGTGCCGACTGATATTGCTATTGCCGTAACAATGATTGAACATGGTCGAACATACCGTGAAGTTGCCCGAAGGTTTGGTAAATCAGAATCAACCATCCATCGTAACGTAAGTCGTTGGAGGCAAACCGGGGAGTATGTGAGAGTCAAATTTTATTCACGGACGAGAGCTGTTTTTGTATAAATTCAATTGATGGTAGGGAAAGATTGTATCGACGCCAAGG
This sequence comes from Dorcus parallelipipedus, assembly GCA_958336345.1. Classification (NCBI taxonomy): domain Eukaryota; kingdom Metazoa; phylum Arthropoda; class Insecta; order Coleoptera; family Lucanidae; genus Dorcus; species Dorcus parallelipipedus. The sequence continues at coordinate 8,220,803 of OY284483.1, read as the reverse complement.
AGAACAAAATGCACCCTTTAATTTTACTACTACAGTATCTTTTGGTGGAGGTTCAATTATGGTGTGGGGTGGCATTTGTTTGGGGGCACGCACAGACTTAGTGGTGATTGATGGCGGAGCGTTAACTGCAGATAGGTACATCAGAGATATTCTCCAAGACCATGTGGTACCTTTTGCCCCATATATCGGAGAAAATTTCACCCTAATGCACGATAATGCGCGCCCACACGTCGCCCACTGCGTAACTGACTTTTTAAACCAAGTTGGTATAACAACAATGATTTGGCCAGCGTGTTCCCCTGACCTGAACCCGATCGAACATGTATGGGACATGCTAGGCAGAAAACTTAAGTCAAGAATTCCTGCTGTTCAAAACAGAGAAGAAGTAAGAGTTGCATTGATTGAGGAATGGGGCAGATTACCTCAAGAACTGATCGATGACCTTATCAGAAGTATGGGAAGACGAATGACTGCAGTCGTAAGGGCTCGTGGGGGGAATACACGCTATTGAAGCAAAAGAAAAACACCATAAATGATTAGCCAAGTTCAAAGTGTACAATAATGTTATTCTGTTTAAAACCATATTTTGTTCAAGTCTGACATCTCCGAGTTTTTTTCTTCTCCTTCAACAGGTTTCACATGGTACAACTTTGGTAAAACAAATTACAATTACTCCACCTAACTTCATATTAGGAGACTATCTGAGAAATACGAACAATATAGACACTACAGAAAATAATTAGACTTTCTCTCTGTTCCTTTAAATTTGCCGGTGTGTGTATATATGTTTTTTTTCTAAAACAAATATACATGCCTACATACCCCGTGAGCCTCCGGTCCATAGGAGATTAGCATAACTTTCCTAAATAATGACGTTTTTAATTAAAATCACATTAAAAATATCAAGAAATATTAATTTAACTTGAAGGCTACCGCCGTCGTCCACGGGGATTGGTCAATCCCCGGTCACCGTTCCGACTCACTACCCCCACGGATCACTATAAATACCACGACAACAGACGTACCCACTCACTCTCAACGACTAACCAGAAGGAGGAACAACACCACCAGCAGCAGCAGCCCTGAAGAAGTTTTTCTGCAATGAAGAAGGAAACGTCGGCAGTAGAAGTCAACGTGACGCGGTTCCAACCGGAAGCCAATTCAAACATCAAGAAATATTAATTTAAATTTAATAAATTAATGAATGAATTAATTAATTTTAAGTCTTGATTTTTCTGTTGTTCTTAAGATGTAAAAATACATTAAATTAATATTTGAATTTTTTTAATGTTTTTAATATGATTTATGCTCACTCGGTATAATATGTAGTTTTTATGGAAATCAGTTTAGTTTAAAGATTTTGTAACGAACAAGTTTTTGTTACATTTTTTTAAATAAAGATTGTTTCATGAATATTTGAGATTTTTACAATACACACTCTAAATATGCAAAATAAAACTATACACATTGCAGTGATATGCTGGGTATTTTGGAATTCTTTCTGTTCTTTTATTATGTTTATGTTTATTCTTATTTGCTTTCTTACTTCGTTGATTATTTGCGTAATCTCCTGCTTCGATGGTGGATTTTGCAGTGCATCTCGTAGACCAATTCTTGCTTGTAGAGTGTATTTGTTGTGTGATAAGTAAAAGTCGGTACATTCCAGACGGGCATGGGCGTCATATGATTTATGAACTTTTTAATTGGTATATTGCAATATTATTTTATGTTTAACTCAAACACAGTATTAATATTATTGCTTTCCCATAATAGCTCCCATTTGAAATAATTGCGCCGCGGCACAATTATTTTCCGACTTATAATTCGTGTCGTGAAAGCAGATAGCAACAATGCCGTTGCCGCAAAAGCTAACACGCACGAGATGGCAGTCGAAGCGGACAAAACGTGTCAACGCAAACATGTAAATGTTGGCTGCGAGTCGTCAGGATCGCAATGGCTCCCATTTATTATAAATTTACTACAAATAATACAAAAGATGTTACAAAATACCAATGAATTATTTATCTTAAAATGTAAACCGGTTTAACATTCCCCCGTGTGACCCTCGTGAAATTTGCCATGAACTCATTTCTTTTTTTTGCCGAAGCTTAAAACAGTCGCACTGCAATATGTCACGTATATTTCATTTAATTGAGAGCCTCACTTCCATTGGTCTGCATTAGTCATATTTTCCTCGTAATCGTTATCTCGTAGTTGAGACCAGTATTTATAAAAGTCGGCAAAAATTCAACCGCAAACTAGGGATGCACGATTTAAATCGATACTTTTGCAAGATCGATATTTTCCTTCAAAATATCGATTTTTCTGAATCGATATTAAACTTCCGATTTTTAGTACATATCGATACGCATATGTGCGAATCGATTCACTAAATAATTTCGGGACAGTCGGCGATTTAATTGACACTATCATAACCAAGAAATTTGTATTGTTTTTTTCAAGAATTAATTTTGTCATGAAATAAAATTTATGATAAATTTAATACAAAATTTTTACAAATTACTTATTATGTACTTACATATTATTATACAGGCTGGTCCCGAAAGAAGGTGCCAAAAAGAAATCAGTTACAGGAGATGATGAGTAAAACTCATATACAAAAAATTTTTCTAATAAAAGTCTTTTCGTTTTCGAGATAAAAATAATTGAAAATTTGTTGAAAATTTGCTCTATGCTAATGAGTTTAACGTTACAGGTACCGTTGCTAAAAAAATGCAAATATTGTTGCCATACAACCAGTATTACCTTTTCAATCCAGATTAACATAAGCGTACAGCAAATTTTCAATTATTTTTATCTCAAAAACGAAAAGACTTTTATTAGAATTTTTTTTTGTATACGAGTTTTACTCACCATCTCCTGTAACTGATTTCTTTTTGGCACCTTCTTTCGGGAGCACCCTCTATATTTTCATATATTATATTTTAAATCGATCTTTTCTAATATCGATATTTTTTAACAAGTATCAGAGTCAAATCGATTCTGCACGGTCGATTCAGAATCGATTCGAAAAATCGATTTATTTTTCATTTTGGTGCATCCCTACCGCAAACGTGTATTTTATTAAATTTAACATGTGGCACTCGATTGCCGCATCTTCGCAAAAAGTCAAAAACTTTTTAAGGTTGTCTAAGCTATTCCGAGCTGTAGTGATATATTTTGGATGCAGATATCACTCGCGAGTCATCACATTCAAAATTATCCGTGTCAGTGTGTGTGCGTGTGTAGGTGAATAATAAAGAAAATATTTCGTAGAATATAACGAAGGACGACAATTTATTAGTTCAATTTAAAAGACTTTCACAAACAAATTATTTGCGTAAAGAAGTTCGGAGTTTTAAAAGAAGTTTAAATTCGTTGAGCGAATTTTTCACAAAACCGAACTCTTACGAGTATAGCTTGCTTACATAAGCAAACTTATAACTTGTTTATTTGCTTACTTGCTTCTAAAAATATTTAGATAAAATTAAAAATATTCGAAAAACACACTTGAATTCAGTAACTTCACAAACAAATCTCGTAAAACACATTTAATACATTATTCTTAATTTATTTTATTATTTCCAAAATTATTTTTTATATCTTTCAAAAAAATTATATGCTGCTCATAAACACCCCAACATGTATTATAAATATATAAATATGTAATTAGCATTCCAAAACGTGACCTTTTCGAAAACGTGAACACCACTGTCCATAATTGGTTCACGTTTTCGCAACTTCACTGTAATTACATAACTTTTGTTTTTTGTAATAAAATTTTCCATTGCTTTGTATTCCACCACATCACTCATTTCTATTTAAAAAACGAAATTATTTTCCTAATTCTTGTTCCCAATTTCCCCAATATTCTACAAAATCAAGAAGAAATAGATCGATGAGTTGAGAAAAAAATTTCTATCAAACTGAATGAAAAAAATATGTGCTGCTATTTGAAAAAAAAAAGTTGCCTATCGCTTGACAAAAATGTCATGCTAAAAAAAATCAAAGATGATACCCCTTCGTAGTATCAGAGATATAACGTGGTGCGTTTTTCGTAAGACAGGTGGTATACCATGTGTTCCGACCCTTCTGAGCTCTAGGAAATTAACATGGGATTTTAAATATTGATGATTTTTATTTTCCTAAGAATATTTAAATAATTAAAGAAAAAGATTTTCGAAAATTAAGTTTACTTGAAGACTCCCGTTTTAAAATTTGTTATGAACAAGGACATTGACCAACTTGCATGGGCTCACTTCTGAGAATTCAATGAGCTATCAGAATCAAGAAAAAAAATTGGGGGTTACTATTTAAACAAAATGTCGATGACGTCATTACTCGAAAACAAATGACAGTCAAAAATTGAGTTCCACTTCAAAATATGTGCTTTTTAAAAACAAAATCTACCTGTCCGAGCGTTTTTTCGAAATGTCAAAAATAAAGAAATTACGAATCTTATTCCATACTTTAGAGGCTCACTATATATTATTCACTAACAATTTCCTTATTAATTATATTCACTTCTCATTTTCTTAGTTATTTGACGTATTAAAATTTCTAATTGGATGTTAGATAAGTCGATAAATGAAACATATTGAATAAACATTTATTTATTTAACTAGGAATATATATGTACAACAGTAGCGAGGGCCTTGTAAAAGCACTTACAAAGTCATCGAATGAGCATGAACAAGAAGGTGGTTGATGTATGGCAACACGATAAGATGAGCGATGTGGTTTTGGAAGAACCTAATCTCTGTGATCCCATCCTTTACCACCGCCTCCTTCACCACCACCATAGCCGTAAATAGCAGGATGATGCGCAGGTCCTTTCCTGATTACTTTAGCATTGAAGCCATTGTGGTCATCCGCTTCATACCTGACGATACGGCGAGTTCCATCTGGTTCGAGGAAAGAATATTCTCCTTTTACAACATCACCATGACGAACTTCATGCTGTTGTTTATGATCTCCTGTATGGTGATCTTCTACTCCGTAATTGAAGGCATACTCTGGTTTAGACTGACATTTATAAAATAGTTAGTCACTTAAAAAAATTAACAGCGCATTTATGGCTATTTGCACGTAGCAACTTAACTTTAAGAGTCACTTAGAATATGACTTACACAATGCTGTGTAACATAAAAATGTCACATTATAAACACCACTTAAATTTAAGCTCAGCTTAAGTATTTGGTGCAAATGGCCATTACTTACATAAAAGTCGAATTGCTTATGTCCTCCATATCCACCTCCTCCACCACCATTGCCGCCGCCGCCACCACCGCCACCTCCATGACCCCATCCACTTCCTATTCCATCATCCCAACCAGCACGAACCACTGCTGCTAGAATTACGACAAGGGCAATCTGCAAATGAAAAATATATACAATTTTTTATAAAATTATTAACTAAAGAATTAATGATCGCCTTACTTTTGTTAACATGTTAATGTTTGTCGATTATTGCTGCACACTGATTGCAAATGAATTTCTGGCTGCTTATATACAAAACTGCTAACGCTCACTTTAATAAATGCGTAAAATTTGAATGAAATTATAATATTAAATGGACAAATATTTGCGTTTGAAAGTGAAATTCGTATCTTTGTGTTCGCGATATATTTTTTCTTTCTAGATGTTTTTCAATACATTCTACATGACCTCAGTGATTCAAATGTACAACGTTTACTTCAAAACGTATACTTTTTTGTTGATCTACATCGATGAAATTTTTCAGTTTGGAATTTACATCGATAGTTATACAAATTTCAGTTAAACAAAACAGATAAAAGTATTGCAAAATAACAGTACTGAAAATATTATTTTCAGTGAATTTGAAAAGCATTAACAAACGGGAAACAAAAAAAAAACAAATTAGAGTAGGAGGTGCAAAGAAAATGTATGTCTGTCATTAAATTTGGCAGTTCATGAATATATTACATTGAATAATTCAATTAATCACAGACGTACATTTTCTTTGCACTGCTACTTTAATCTGATTTCTTTTTGCTCATTTTTTATAAATGTTCTGCCATAACAGACTCTTCTCCTGAGCGTTATGTTAATGCATTGCAGAGGATATGGAATCAATCTCCTAGCAATCTTCAACAAAATAAATGTGCTGTCAGTGTCAGTTATGAAATTGTTTAAAACGTGAAGGAGAATATGACAGTATTTTTGTTAACAAAATAAATCAAATTTTTGGAAAGTTTTTTTTTTTAATTTTGTGTGTAATATTACCGAACATTTTTAGTAGCGACATCTTTAGATCGCTTTTTGACATGACATTGCAGTAGGATTGACAAATTGAAGCCAGTTCGGTACATAATAAGTCATCCCATGCAAGGCGGCCATGCTAAAGCATATGAGAATTTAAAAATTTTTTTTTAGTGCAAATCGGTCTTGATTACATCGGATTCCTCGAGCAGGCTCTGTACAGATATTTCAGGCCTAGTTGGGCCTTCGTCAGCAGAACCGTAGCTTGAGAACTCCACTGCAAACCAAACCGAATAACCTGAGACTCTGAATTAAATGAAATATACGTGACATATTGCAGTGCGACTGTTTTAAGCTTCGGCAAAAAAAAGAAATGAGTTCATGGCAAATTTCACGAGGGTCACACGGAGGAATGTTAAACCGGTTTACATTTTAAGATAAATTAATTCATTGGTATTTTGTAACATCTTTTGTATTATTTGTAGTAAATTTATAATAAAAGGGAGCTATTATGGGAAAGCAATAATATTAATACTGTGTTAGAGTTAAACATGAAATAATATTGCAATACAGGGATATTCACATAAACCGTTCGTTAAAAGTTTTCAAGGTTGCAGTTCACGTAGATATTTGAAATTTAAGGAGCAAGGGTTTTCCGTGGAGATCTCTTTAAATAAAATAAAATTGCCTTTGTATCACTTCCGGTACAACCGGAAGTGATAGAAATAGAAATAGAAATATTTTATTCACTAAACGATACATGTAAGTATATATAGTAAGTCATACACAAAATAATTTTACTGTTAATCACAGAAGTTAAGGAGGAATGTGTATAATAACAATAACAATGAGCAATTAAGTGAAAAATACAAAGCCAATTTTATTTTATTTAAAGAGATCTCCACGGAAAACCCTTGCTCCTTAAATTTCAAATATCTACGTGAACTGCAACCTTGAAAACTTTTAACGAATGGTTTATGTGAATATCCCTGTATACGAATTAAAAAGTTCATAAATTTTTGTGCAAATCGGTTTTGATTGCAGCGGATTCCCCGAGCAGGCTCTGTACAGCTGTTTCAGGCCTAGTTGGGCCTTCATCAGCAGAACCGTAGCCCTAGGACATATCGGTTTGGTTTGCAGTGGAGTTCTCGAACTATGGTTCTGCTGACGGAGGCCCAACTAGGCCTGAAACAGCTGCACAGAGCCTGCTCGAGGAATCCGCTGTAATCAAGACCGATTTGCACTAAAAAATTTTTTTGTAATATTACCATATTATTACATAATATTACATCTTCAGTACAATGTAAAAAATTTAAAAAACCCTACATGAGATCTAACAGCTACCTACCTACCTACCTACCTGATCATACACTCTATACTACTAATAGTATCTAAAATTAACGAAATTAAGAAAATTAACACTAAAAATTAGTGGTTTAAGAAATAATTGAAAATTATTATAATATTAACAGTCATGACTGTTAATATTAGGTCTGTTCCAAGCACGCTTTGTGACCGTTTCGAAACCGTCACAAGCCTGCACTCATCATCAAAGTTTTACACTCGACAAAGTTGTAAACATCGATCATTATTTCGATGGGCAACTGATTATGACGGTTTCTTGAACGGTCAAAAAGCGCGGTTGGAACAGAGCTATTATTGTGGGCGGAGATAATTTTCAATTATTTCTTAAACCACTAATTTTTAGTGTTAATTTTGTTAATTTTAGATACTATTAGTAGTATAGAGTGTATGATCAGGTAGGTAGGTAGCTGTTAGATTTCATGTAGGGTTTTTTAAATTTTTTACATTATACTGAAGATGGCAGCTTAGCTACCGAAGTACGTATCTACGGATATAAAATTATTGTGGGCGGAGATAAATTTCAATTCTTATCATTGAATGTAAGACTGGAATTTTTTTTTTTTTGAGAATCTAGAGAGTTAATGGGGGTAAGAGATGTGTGATTTTGGATGTCTGTTTTCTTTTTCTGTCTGGATAATTAAAATAAAATTTTTTGTAGAAATGACTCAGCATTTTTTATTACCCCTAATCTTAAAATTACTTTACTGAAACTCGTTTTGTATCATCACAGGTAGCTGATATACCCTTCCAATGCATTGACTCGTTGTTTTTTTTTAACTGAAAATAGGATCCTATGTTCAAAGTTAAAAAACTCATATGCATATTTTATCGTATTTTTGAAAATAGTTGTAATAACAAATAGGGAAAAAATTAAACTTTACTTTAAACAAGAATAAACTTATCTAATGTAATTGAAAGAGTCGCTATTATTTTGTAGTACAAGTATATCGAAATCACTAATAACAGAACAGATTCATGACAGTTGTCATCGCATGTTCTATTTTAAAAAGGACAGTTTAATTTACAAATTGTAAATGTTGCTATGGATTCTCAGATTTATACGTAATAGCAATGTTTCATGTTAAAACAATTTCACGGTGTAATTTAATTAATATTTATTCATTTTTCCTCTTCCGACAGTTGAATGTTAGTTATTAATATTTAATAAGTAAAAAAAAATACTAAGGAATAAAATTACTCATTAAGTAGTTTTACTATCAGTGGCAGACAAATTCAAAGTTGCTGTATCTATCGTATACAATGCAACAGAATATGTGTTGCAAAAGCTAGTAAGCTAGTATATTTAGTGAGGAAAATATCTTTAACCTGTCTCATTTTTACACCAGCAGGTTCTGCTTTATTACGCATTTTTAGAGATACTGGACATTTAACAATGAGTCAGCGGAATCATAATACTTGCCATAGTAAGACTCGCATTGTTGTTGAACATTCTTTTGGTTTATTAAAGTCGACATGGAAAATTTTACGACAAATAAATTGTAGTAGTATAGAGGAAGCAATAAATATTATCGCCGCCTGCTGTGTCCTCCACAACTTTTGTTTCATTAGTTCTGATTTTTGGGATGAGTATGAGCCAGTTGCTGACGAAGTTCATGAAATTGAAAATGAAGAATATCCACGACTGGAAGTAGTGAATAAAATAAGTGAAATTGCTAATCTCTTATGTCAAAAACGGATTTAAATAAAGTGTATTTAAGTTTATTTAACAAATAATATTTAATCTTAATAAATGTGTAAGAAATACCACATTTTCTTGTATGTCATCAATTTAAATAATAATTAACAGCCTTCTTGTATGAACATAAGAAACTCTATATCACATATTTGAGAACATGAGGAACATATTTAAGCTTATTTAACAAATAATATTTAATCTTTGTATTAATAAAACAAAAAATACCACATTTTCTTGTATGTCATCAATTTACATACAAATTAAGGACCTTCTTGTATGAACATAAAAAACTATTGGGTCAATTCTGCTCATCTCTAGCAACCGTAAGATCTGTAGCAATTATTAAAAAGTGGAATTCTGAAAATCTCAGTATGATACGATTTCTCGTAAGTTTCTAAAATAATACTACAGAATCTTACGAGTAATCCTAGAGACCTAGGAGAAATCATCTTCCATAGAACTTCAGAATTCCACATTTTAATAATTCAGTTACAGGCTTACAGATCCTATGGTTGCTGTAAATAAGAGCAGAATCGACACATAAATCACGTATTTGAGAACATAACGAAACTAAAATTATCAAAAACAACAAACTAAACTGTTAGTTCTGAAATAAACGCAAAACAAAATTCAAGACTTCATTCACTGTCATCACTTTTACTTGGTGTCTTTTTATTGATTTTTTTTCCTTTTTTGTTTTTTGTTTGATACAGAAGAAATTAGAGCCATTACCTGTTCATGTCGTTGTTGGTTCTTTTCTTCAATCACTTTAAGCAAAGTAGAAAATTCCACTTGTCTTCTTTCTTGGTTTTGTTTTTGAATATTGACAATTTCCTGTAAGACTGTTAACTGTGGTGATTTTGGTTGTACACGTCTTGTCACTTGTTGAAAGCGTGTTGTCTTAAGTATCATTTGACTAGTGGAGAGACATGATTCATCTTTGTCAATTACAGAAGAATCTGTACTGCAAATAGCATCACTGACAGTTGAATTACTTGAAGTTGCTGTACTTGCAGAATCTATTATTTGTACAGGATTTATTTTGTGTAACTCCAGTAACGCTAAAGTAGCTTGATGGTCCTCATTTGTTGGATATTTTGAACTTTTCCACAGACTAATTTCTTTGGATTTGGCCCACTGTGTCCTAATTGCTTCGGCATAAGAGGCCGCATAATTAGGGTCTAAAATGATGTAATTTGTGTAAATTATTGTAAATGTTGCAGATACTTACCTTTTAAGTTTTCCGCCGTTTCAAAATCTACGGTCACAAAAAATTCTCCCACTTGCACCTCTTGCATAATTTTTATTCTGTAGGTATATTATATTATTTATAAATATTTTCGTGTTGAGGTTAGACTACCTTAAAAACAGGCACTTGTAGGTTACTTTTAACCCCCACTCTTGGGGATAAGAGGCCGCATAATTAGGGTCTGGAAGATAAATTATTACATTATTTACATTAAAATATTGTCTAGTTCTTAAGTAGTTAAGTAAAATGGAAGTTTAATTTGCCACATTTTACAGCTTGATGTGTCCATTAACTTCAAAACTGCTTGTTGTTGTAGATTCCATGACCCTCCTTTATCAAAAATTTATTTGGACATATGGTAGTAATTCATTAATGTAATATAATTAAATAAACCTTCCTTAATACTTTCTATGTGCAGTTTTTAAATGATTCAGCACTGAAAATTTCGTAGTAACCATAGCAACGTAATGTTAAAACCCCTATGTGCAATTTTATATGACTCAGAAATGTATTATCTGATCACGTAATTTTCGTCTATATGCAGCCTTACAAGATTCTCACTGTATATTATAGGCGGGCGATATATTTGAACATCGTACGGCTTTGCTTTCTGAAGCGATATTTCAAAGCATATCTTACCCCCTCTTCCGTCTCATAACCCACACATTCGCATTCGCGTGTCGGCATGCAGAAATAATTGTAGTTTTTCAGGTGTTTTGAGTAATTACGAAAATGGAACATTTCATAGAAAGTGTTCGAAAACGTCGATGTTTATGGAAAGCAGACGCGGAACAGTATAGAATCTGGCTAGCCAGAATCTAGGATTCTTTCTAACCTTATCTGCTAGTATTGCTGCACTACAGTCAAATTCGGCATAAGTTTCATATTCTGACGAGCTGTCAATAGAATCTAGTAAGGCACAAGAAACGGCCATCGTTGTTGACGAATTCTCACTGCATCGGGGAAAATCTCGCAAGTCAGCAGCTGTGCTCATAAAAGTTATAAATATTTGGTATGCTATCGCTCGTCATCCGCATCCGCCTCAAGATAATATACAGCGTGTCCACCGAGTGCCGCGGTCTTCTCTACCGTCTGTAGTATATAACATTAAAACGAGCTAAGATGTAACTCTACTCAGCTCTACTTCATAAAATTATTTTTGGCTATACAGAATGTTCCGTAACTGAGAGCCATACCAAAGTTATATTTTTTTTAATGGAACACCCAGTATATTTTTACATATTTCGAAAGTACGCATAATGAGTAGGTAATAACCAAAAATTTAGGAAGTTTTACTTAAGAGTTTGTAAAATATTGATGTTTAAGTGTAAAAAATTGTCATAATATGAGTGCTTATATCTTTGTTATTTATTTAATATATAATATTGTTATTCATTTCGTCTTGAATTTTTGTAGGTGCTCAATACAATATCTTTTCTACAGAAATTTCAAAACAGCTTCGGTCTATCAGTTATTATGTGTACAGGGTATCAGTTATTATGTGTCCAGGGTGTTGAGTTTTGCGAAAGATAATTTTTCTCAAAATTTTCAAATGGAACACCCAGTATATCTATTTTAATAAGTTTTCATAAAACGTCAAACGTATTTGCCTAAACTGAAGAAGTCGTGAGACAAGAATTAATAATTTTTCTTTCTTTCAATATTGACGTTATTTAGCCTTTCTTCTGTTTTGATTTGCTGATAAATCAACGAATATGTTTTATTTTTTGTTGAATTGAATATATTCCTATTAAACTAATTGCTATTTTTCTTTACTTTGAAAATATCTAAATAACGTTGTAATAATAATTAAAAAAAATAAAATTTAGAATCACGTTAAACTAAAAATAGTAAAGGAGACTGTGGTTTAAGGAATAATTGAAATTTATCTCCGCACACAATAATTTTATATCCGTAGATAGGTATTTCGGCAGCTAAGCTGCCATCTTCAGTACAATTTAAAAATTTTTATTTTTTTTATAAAACTACATGAAATCTAACAGCTACCTACCTGGTTTAAGAAATAATTGAAAATTATCTCCGCCCACAATAATATTAACAGTCAAAACCTACCAAAAATGCAAATTAAATAAAACGGAAATGAGTATTGGTCTAATATCGGAAAACGGTTCTTATTCTCCCGAATAAAGAACTTCTGTAAGCATTTAATTCCCTGTTATTTGATACAGCTTGAATTTATCCCTGAAAAGAAATTATATACCTATATATGCATATGTATGCACCTACATATATATGCACAAATCGCCAAAAAGCAACCTACAGATTAGAGCAGATTACACCCACACACCACAAGTTAAGAGCACTTCACGAAATTTATCTCGGAGAATCCTCTCCTTATCACATATCCAGTGCAAATGCGCTTAACTGTCTCTAACACCCCTTTATATAAAATTTAAGTCGCGAGCTCTTGCGGCTGACTTTTGACCCAACAAAAGGGACATCTTGCGGTCGATTTCTGACTCAAACACACACACATACGCATATACATATATCCGTACATAAAACCTACAAAATTAGAGTAAATCAAACAACGCGGAACTAGGTATTGGTCCATTATCTGAATTCATTAAATTGTTTTTATTTTTTTGGATAAAAATACTTTCGTAAGCATTTAATTCCCTATTATTTCATACCGTCTTAATGGGTTTTAAATTATCCTTAATAATACTGTGTCCAGTATTGTAAATATGTTGGGCAACACTTGATTTCTCAAACCTATTGTACCTATAGTGACTTAAATGTTCCTTAAAACGTGTTAATATATTTCTTTTTGTTTGTCCAATATATTTATTAGCACATTCATTACATTTAATTTCATAAATTCCAGATTTCTGCTCAACATCAACTTTATCTTTCGGGTTTCCCAATAAATTCTTTATGGTATTATTAGTAGAAAAAGCTAATCGTAAGTTTTGAGTTTTAAAAATATAATTTAAACCTTTAGTGCAAAGTGCATCGAAAGGCATTTTAACAAATTTTTCTAGAGATCAAGTGTTGCCCAACATATTTACAATACTGGACACAGTATTATTAAAGATAATTTAAAACTCATTAAGGCGGTATCTAATAATAGGGAATTAAATGCTTAGGAAAGTATTTTTATTCAAAAAAATAAAAACAATTTAATGAATTCAGATAATGGACCAATACCTAGTTCCGCATTGTTTGATTTACTCTAATTTTGTAGGTTTTATGTACGGATATATGTATATGTGTATGTGTGTGTGTTTGAGTCAGAAATCGACCGCAAGATGTCGCTTTTGTTAAGTCAAAAATCAGCCATAAGATGTCGCGATCTAAATTTTATATAAAGGGGTGTTAGAGACAGTTAAGCGCATTTGCACTGGATATGTGATAAGGAGAGGATTCTCCTAGATAAATATCGTAAAGTGCTCTTAACTTGTGGTGTGTGGGTGTGATCTGCTCTAATCTGTAGGCTGCTTTTTGGCGATTTGTGCATATATATATATAGGTGCATACATATGCATATATAGGTATATAATTTCTTTTCAGGGATAAATTCAAGCGGTATCAAATAACAGGGAATTAAATGCTTACAGAAGTACTTATTCGGGAGAATAAGAACCGTTTTCGGATATTAGACCAATACTCATTTCCGTTTTATTTGACTTGCATTTTTGGTAAATTTGACTGTTAATATTATTGTGGGCGGAGATAATTTTCAATTATTTCTTAAACCACAGTCAGAACAGACAGTCAGACAGAACAATTATTCAATTAGTAGATGACACTACTTTTACAGTTTAGTATTTTTTATGATAACAAAATGCATTTTAATAATGAAGTTACGTGACATGACATACCTACTAGGAAAAGGCACCAAAACTGTCTTTTGGCATCAAGATTATATTCGCAGCGTTATCCTATGAGAAGACACCCGATTATAGAGTTTTTCAAAGATTGAAAGAAAGATTCTAAACGCTAGGAATCATTAAATACAGTAAAAATGTTATTAAAATAACGTTATGTAAATATTTTCACAATAAAGAAAAATAGGAATTAGTTTAACAGGAACATATTCAATTATGTACTTTGCACAAGAAATAAAACATATTCATTGATTTGTCAGCAAATCAAAACAGAAGAACTGGTCGGAAAGACTAAATAACGTTAATATTAAAAGAAAGAAAAATCATTAAATTTTGTCTCACGATTTCTTCAGTTTAGGCAAATACGTTTGGCGTTTTATGAAAGCTTATTAAAACAGTGTTTCATGAGAGTCTAGTTATACTGGGTGTTCCATTTGAAACACCAAATTACCAGATGAAAATGCGATGGTGGGACATATTTGGTTATGTATTATAACGTTTGACGCCGCTAAAGTTGAAAGTTGACCAACTTTTCGCATGCAACGCCGCTTTAACGTCGGTTCATTCTGTGCAATGACATTTGAACCTTTAACATTCATTTGACAGCTAACGGCGTATAACGGCGTTGAACCTGTATTCATTAAAAAAAAATGTATAGAAAACTTTTATTTCTTTTCATGATATCTACCGACACACCGAGTTTGGTGCATATTCACTGAAACAGGCTGTATTTCTTCAAATATAGCAGACCTCTTTGAACTGTGAGAAACATAATTATAAAT
The DNA here is from genome assembly GCA_958336345.1 of Dorcus parallelipipedus. Lineage (NCBI taxonomy): Eukaryota > Metazoa > Arthropoda > Insecta > Coleoptera > Lucanidae > Dorcus > Dorcus parallelipipedus. The sequence continues at coordinate 8,205,638 of OY284483.1, read as the reverse complement.
TTGCTTAATAAGTAGTTCAGGTTCTTTTGGTAATTTACTGCATGCAATTGAACTAACTCTGACAGCTGAGTGACATATACACTTGAACAACACTAGATGAGGAATATCTTCTTTTAATAAGGTAAATACCGATTTTTTTTCTCCAACCAGGACACTTGCTCCATCACAAGCTAAACCAACAATATTTTTCGTCGGAATGTTAAATCTGGTGAAACAGTCTCGAAGAACTTCATATAACTTTGGAGCACTGCAATCTTTGGCATCTAGATACAATGATTTCAATAATGCAGTTCCTACTTTAAAGGAATTGTTTTTATCACAGTACTTAACTAAAAGATACAGATTCTTTTTAGCTGTAATGTCTGTACTTTCATCAATGAGTGTTGCTGAAATGGAGAAACATAATTATGAAATTCAGAATGATATAAATTGCAACTTAGTACCTACCTCTTTTAAAGCTAAAATCAATTTTTTTTGTATATCTTGCCCAATCACATTTTTAACAATGGCTGTACACTTTGTTCTATACAGTGAGAATCTTGTAACGCTGCACATAGTCGAAAATTATATGATCAGATAATACATTTATGAGTCATATAAAATTGCACATAGGGGTTTTAACATTACGTTGCTATGGTTACTACTCAATTTTCAATGCTGAATCATTTAAAAACTGCACTTAAGAAAGTATTAAGGATGGTTTATTTCATTGCATGTATCCGGAAATTTGACGGCAAATAATGCAGAGATCTCTCTCAACGAAGCTCCATTTGAGAATAATGTGTACATTTCTACTTTCTCGGCGGTGTAACATTATTTTGCAATAAATCAAAAGAACAATTTAATTCAATCTGACAATTCAAAATCAGTAGCGTCATTACTAACAACGCACGGTAACCATGGCGAATGAAATAAATTTGGAAATAATAATGTCATAAAGCTTCCATTGATAAAATTACTATGTGCAGTCTTACAATAAGGTTCTCAAGTGTTTCGTTGAAGGTGCACCAAACTTGAGAGACACGTTTCTGACATTATTTCAAACAAAATATCTTAATAAAAATTTTTAATCGGAGCAACTTGAAATTTACATAATTTGGAGCCGATGTTCCTTGAAATACTTTAGGGCAGCGGAATTGTGAAACCAAACCGGCGGTGTAAATTGAATTATGAATGGGAGTCCAGCTGTAGGGGGGCAATAAAGCCAGCCGTAAACAGGGAAAAAATTTATGACTAGATTTTGTTTTGCTCTTGACCTACTCGCTCGGTCATTCAACTCAGCAGCAGCTGTGGAATCGTGTGAATATTTAAACTTAGTTAATTTAATAATAAATTACAAATGTGGGGCTATGCAAAAATGTGCGTTTAGTATGCATTGTTGTTAAAATTGTTATTAAAATAAAATTTGTCGAATCTTAAAAATAAAAACTTATTTTTATTACATTATTATTACGTTATTATTATTACAATGTTCAAAAGTGCCTCCTTCCTGCTGTACACACAAACAATACCATAAAGTTCTTAATTGGGGTAGTGCGGCGAATGAAATGTTAAAAGCCAGGCACTTGGGCGCTAAATTTCATGAAACGGTTTATCATTGAATGTGAATAATAAATTCTTAAATAAGCGCAAACTACTAAATGTTTGAACAATCCTAACAATTAGAAAATTCGTATTAAATGGAGAATCAAAAATAAACTACTAATTATTATTTTTATTGATATCCAACAACCACGATGTTTTAAATGTGTTTTGGCGAATCAGTTGGGGCGACATTCTAGCTAGAGTAATAAACCGATAATAAAGCGATCCGTATGAGAAAGCGAAACAATCCATTCATTCTCATTTAAAATCCATCCTAAAAATATGCGACTTTGCTTTCGCTTCGATTTTCTCGAAACTTATTCATTTAAGAAAAAAAAATTATAGAAAACTTTTATTTCTTTTCACGATATCTACCGACATACCGAGTTTGGTGCATCTTCATTGAAACAGGCTGTATGTAGTTCTGTTCTTTGAAGAATTTTTGAATCCGGAAAAATTTCTTGTAATAGAGGGACAAGGCGATCGATGGTCTGTAATGCCACATTATGTTCTGCGAAGAATGGAGCCAACTTATTTTCTGCAGTTTTACATTGAAATTGTTCCTGCTCAGCGGCACTACAAAAACATTTTAAATGGCCATTAATAAAATTCAGAAAATGTAATATAAAATTATTAGACGTTACAAATAAAGACGATGTAACAAATATTATCAAAAATTATCACGAAGGAAAATCAAATCACCGCGGAATAGATGAAACTACTTTTAGAATTAAAAATAAATATTATTGGCCAAACATTAAAATTTCAGTTCAATCATACATTAATCAGTGTGAAATATGCCAACAAAGCAAGTATGAACGTCATCCGGTGAGAATTAAAATGAATGTTACTCCAACTGCTACGAAACCATTTGAAATTATACATTTAGATACATTCACATTTGAACATTCAAAATTCTTAACAATCATCGACAGCTTTTCTAAGTACGCACAAGCATACTGCCTAAATTCGCTAAGTGGTACTGAAATCGCAGATAACTTAATTCAATTTTTCTCTCATCATGGAATACCTAAACAAGTAATCGTTGATAATGGCACAGAATTTAAAAACACCGTAATCTGTGAACTTCTAAGCTTACACAAAATCAAAACACATTTTTGCTCTCCGAATCATCCGCAATCGAACGGTATGATCGAGAGATTTCATTCTACTATTATAGAGCATTTACGTTTGCTAAATACTCAAGGTTTCTTAAAAACACCTATGAAAATGAAAATGATATACGCCATACTCGCATACAATCACTCGATTCATTCATCGACGAAAATGAAACCGATCCATATCCTTAATGGACATTTTAACAGCGGTTTTAATTTTATCCACCTTCTCTTTCCCTTTTAGTATACAGTTTTGATGATAAATCTGTTATTATTATTATTACAAATACGAATTTTTCATGACATACTATATGGCCTTTCTTGTATAATTTCAAAAATTCAAACGTAAATATTAGTTAAATTCAAAAATATTTCGTAGGTGTCATAATATCACTAAAAGACAACATAATTTTGCTAGTAGGTAAGATTATATCAAAGTTTGGTTTTTTGACCCACCCTAATGTTTATGTTTCGTGCAGGGGGGGGGGGGAACTTCGAACACATATTGTGGGTGAAAGTCACCGTCCGTTGCGTCTAGCGATTCTAAACATTTCACAAGGATTTGCCGGATGTCGGTATGAATTTTTTGATTTTTTTTTCGTTTTAATTTTGGTGCATTTGTGAGAATATCTGTTACCAAATACTACATTAATTTTTTTGCACGAACTTAAAGAATACCCTGTATAATATCAATAAATTAGTATTAAAGGGATGAAGGCCTGGAAGAGAACTTTATTGTTAATTCATTTTGTATTGTTTCAAATATTCGAATTTATATTGTCATTTGCTAACTCAAATAATGATTTAGAAATTATTTAAGCATCTTTTCCTTAAATATTTATATGTATGTTAATATGTGTATTCATTTTTAAACTCAAGTATGGCACAAATGGCAGATCCAAAAATCAAGATATTATTTGTTTTTGAAATCAGCAAACAATGATCTTTCATTATATTGAAAAATACACAGGATGTTCCATTTAAAAAAACAAACATTGTATTTTTTTTTCTTTACTTTGCGATGTGCTTATGTTTTTTTGTGAGAACTCTAAAAGATAAGCACACGCATACAATACCGTACAACTATTGTGTTTAAAGTTTTCTCCAACTCTTAAAACAAAATCTCTAGGTAGGGTGCAAATTATTTAAAAAATAACCACAATCAAGTTTTCAATAATTGACGAATAACACAAAAACTAGTAAACCAATTATATACGATATGTACATACAGTGAGAGTGTAAAGTTTGGAATAATCAGTATAAATCGTAAATTATTGATTTTTACGAAAATTCCAAAACAGGTCAATTTTTAATTTAAATTGCACGTTCATTGGCATTGCACCTGAATGTATAGAGTGTCACAGATAAGAGTGATGACGTCACTGACATTTTTTTTAAATGACAACCCCCAAGTTTGAGTTGATACTTCGATAGCCCCTGTGACTGTCAAAACGATGCTACAAAAATTTTGACCTCTTTCATAGGAAAATTTTTGAGAAAATTAATAATGCAAACTGAAAAGCAGAGTTTTAATTTTAAAAGTCTTAAAGGCATTTCAATTAAAAAAATAGGCAAACTTAGAATATAAACATCGTAAATGAATAAAATTATATCAAACTAAATGTTCAAAATGTTTGCCACCAACTTCTTGACAATATGCCAGTCTAGCTTGAAACTCTTGCAGAACATTGCGAATAGTTTCGGGCTGTATAGCTCTAACTGTTCTTGTAATTTGATCTTTTATTTGATCTCAATTATTGGGCTTTTCTTTGTACAACAAATCCACAGAGGAAGAATCTAACGGTCTCAGATCGGGCGATCTGGCAGGCCATTCCACTGGACCTCATCTTCCAATCCACCGATTGGGAAACACATTGTTTAAGTATTCTCACACGGGTCTTGCATAATGTGGTGGTGCTCCATCCTGCTGATACCACAATGTATCGGTGGAAATGTCGGGATCATCTAGATTTGCAGCCAATACAGGAACTAATTCAATTTCTAAAAATTCTAGATACAGCGGCCCTGTCAATGTTTCATTAAAGAAATATGGCCCTATAACCCTGCCAGTGACAATTCCCGCCCACACGTTAAGTTTCTGGGGATACTGTGATTTATGTTCTTGGAGCCAGTGCGGATTATTTTGTGCCCAATACCTACTACAATTTTGTCTACTTAAATTACCGTTTAAATAGAATCCAGGTTAATCAGAAAATACCTAATATTCTATTTATCATCATAGGATTCTGATGTAAAATTTCTGTCATAGTTTCAGAAAATTCTATTTGTCGATCAGGGTCATCGTCATTTAGTTCTTGTACTATATTAATTTTATAATTTAATTTTTATGTATAGCTGGATTCACTGCTCAGTGATTTTTCATCACCGCGGTACGCGCTAAAGATTTCAGCCAAATATCTATCGCCACTTATCGAGATTATTTTCAATTGGAGATCCTGAAGAAGCTGACGGGCATTTTGAACATTTAATTTGATATAATTTTATTCATATACGATGTTTTATATCCTAAGTTTACTTATTTTTTTAATTAAAATGCATTTAAGAACTTTAAAATTAAAACTCTGCTTTTCAGTTTTCATTATTAATTTTTAAAATTTTTGTAGCATCGTTTTGACAGTCATAGGGTCTATCGAAATATCAACTCAATCTTGGGGGTTGTCATTAAAAAAAATGTCAGGTACGTCATCACTCTTATCTGTGACACTCTGTACATTCAGGCGCAATGCCAGAGCACGCGTAATTTAAATCAAAAATTGACCTGTTTTTGGAATTTTCTTAAAAATCAATAATTTACGCTTTATACTGATTATTCCAAACTTTACTCTCTCACTGTATATATTTTTTATCAGAGTGACTTAAGGAATCGTTATTTGTAAAAATATATGTTCCATTTAAAAAAAATCTAATTTTTTGTCCACCCGGTATATATAAAACGCTACCGCAAAACTGATGGTATCAGTGGAATCTACATAAAAATCCTAACAAGAACATTTTTTGAATTGGTTAACAATTAAAATAATAAAAGGGGGTTCACATTACACAACTAACCCTGTATAATACCTAATAATAACAGATACTGGAAAGTAACGAAACTTCTCACTACTATCACGACTAGGCGCCTCAAATCTAGTGATGTGACTCGAGTCGCTTTTTACTCGAGTAGTCTTATGAAAGCTCGTACTCGAGTGAAAAGATTATTGACTAACGTCCACTTGTATTCGAGTTGCCACACGAGTTACACTGAAATTTCTTCAGGATACAAACTTCACAATTACAAGATCAACTTTACTTTCACTAACTATTAAAAATATATTATTTATAAATTTTAATATTATAACATATTGTGAACACAAAATAATGGGTTATGTAACGAAACTAAAAACAATGGCACATGTACATAATTTACTAAAATCTAGTGTTTATAATAAATTGGTGCAGCGGCAACAATGGTTTTCTGTGCAATGAGCTGAGGATGTGAAGCATGTCCTGATCTTGTTACGATTGCATTGAAACCATTGTGCGCATCAGCAGAGTATTCCACAGTACGCACTGTGCCATCAGGCTCATGCAAGGAGTATTGACCTTTAACTACGTCTCCATCACGAATTTCATGCTGAGATTTGATGTCTCCAGTGTGTTGGTCGGAAACTTCATACTGAAATTCGTATTGAGCAGGACCCTGAAAACAATGATTTTTTTGAATGCGAATGTTGCATCTTATAGTAGTTTACTTAGCATAGACTGAAGTAGATGGGCTTACATAGAAATCTACAGCCTGTATCATAACTAAAGTCTCCAAATAAAGGACGGTCGACTGGTCAATTATTCAGTGCCGTTTACGGCTATATAATATAAGGTATAAGGTGTTTTATCTAAACAAATGTTTTGATTTTTTTCTTTAATTATATCGTATTGTCAAAAATACAGCAAATAACAAAATAAAATGTGACAAAGTTGATCAAAATATTCTCGCTACATCGAAGAAATAATGCTTGCAGGTTCGTAGTTCGATCGCATCGAAGCGCCTAGCCGCCTATTCGGACCTTTTCATTGGAGACTTTAATCATAACGTCCGAGAAATATTTACACTACGCGATTCTCTGTTAAAAACTATGTCGACAAATAGTATGATACTACTAAATTTTTTTCCAAAAGCGTATAGTTTCCAAAATACATATACCCGTTCAAAATTTTTTAAATATGACAACGCTGTGTAAAGAACTGTATATTTAAATTAATTAATGTCTAACTAGACTATTATAACAAAATAGTGGACAACAGAATAGTTGTGTGTATACCAAGGCCGCGAAATCAACAAAATAATCGTTAATAAGCGAAGAGGAAAAACCTACAATTTCGGAAACTCAAGGCGAAAAGGTAACAGCTCTAAGCCAGGAAAAAAATTTTAAGTTATTAAGGCGCACGCCAAGCATTCCTGGAATGTAAATCCAAGTCGAGGATTGGGAACGACAAAAAGGAAAAATTGTGGTTAACGTCTCTCAAATTAACTGGAACTTCTGTTCTGGAGCTGCTTCCCACACTAAGATCCTTAAGATTTTTCCACATACCTCTGGAGTTACTACATCTCAATTTATACCCAAGATAAGCTTTTTTTCTTGACGTTTGGTATTAGTAGTTAAATTACGTAGGTATTTGTAATAATTCCAATGATCTAAGTTTCTGGTTCGCTTATATCGATTTAAGGCATTATCTATTAGTTTCATTATTAATTTCACATTGTCAGTCAAACAAAAAGCTGGATGTTTGGTAAATCTTTTTGTTTTTACTGGAGCGTGATTATCAAATAAAGTTATTATTAAAGTTGAAGTTCATTTTTTCACGAAACTGTTCTATGGCTGATCCAAAACATTCTCACGCAGTTTATTTACATCCTCCGATGATTCAATATTACGTAGCCATTCCACCATGTACAGAAATATCCATCCGACGTCCACACCTTCTTATTTCCGAAGTTTGATTTTGCAAGATGTAAAAGTTGAACTCTCTTAGAAGTTAAGTCATCCTGAATGAAAATATTACTACCTCTCAGCTTCTTTTTATTTTCAGTGAGTTGTTGTTTACCAGCGTACGTTGAAAATTTTAGGAATAATTGAACGGTTTTTTTTTGGTGGCATTCTCATTGTATTACCATTCGCACTTTTTCGACCGATGCGATGGCAACGGTCGATCGCCATTTTGTTTATATTTAATTGTAATTTATCGGCAAATAAATTACTTACGGTTTCCAACGCATTTTCATTAATTTTTTCTGGTACACCAAAGATCCTGACCAAGTTATGTTTAGTGTACTGCTCCAATTTATCAATTTTGTTATTCAACAATTCATTTTCTGCAGTAAGTGTTGCAATTTTTTCATCGTATCGTCCAACTATATTTTCGCAAGCTTCTTTCACTCGGTCCTTTATAAAATTGGCAATTTCCTGTTTGAACTGAGCGTCAATAACTAAGGATTTAATGATCTCTTTAATCACGTCAGTTAATTCGGCCTTATCACTCCGCGAGAAAACTATCTTCATGCAACTTTTTTCCACCAGAATAGCTTGAAATATGTGTAGATAAGAAACGACAACACTTCAGTGTCGATAAAATTTGTAAGTCCAGGATTATTTATACTGGGTGTCTGGTAAAGGATGGACCATACTTCAAGGGTGGCTTCTTTGCGTCAAAACAAATCGATACAGATCAATTTATCTTAGTACAATTTTGCTTCTTTAAAAAGTTATGGCCTTGCAAAGATAACTTTTTTGTTTCAATATCTTAGCAAAACTCGTTCATTTTTGGAGGTAATTTAATTGCAATTTGGTATTTAAAGGTTTCTTGTACTGCTGAACTATTTTTAACGTAACATATAGGGGGCGCTCTCAATATCCTGACATTCCTTTGTTTATTGCTGTACTTTTTTTTAACGTGAATATTTTTTAAATTATATTCATTTTCTTGAAAGAACTTTTAATTTACTTTAAAAAAGGTATACTTGTCGCTAAAGTATACCAGTTTTGAGAAAAATGGCTTTGAATATGATAATGCTGAATATTACTGTTTTAGGTCTACATTGAATCAGGCACATAGTCTCGTATTTCAGTCACAGTTTAACTTTAATCTTCACTTTATTTCCATGGGAACAACTGTTTTTCTAATTGTTACTATGGGAGTAATCTGGAGTTGAAAGTTAAAACTATGAGTGAAATACGCGGCCATAGCAAACATAATAAGATTTTTTTACGTAATGTATCGTTGATTTAAATGTGGAATTGTAATTTTTTTTCAATTTTAAGTAAATTACGAAGTAGTGCAACTTTAGGTAATTGTCTTTTCATCATACAGTAGCGTTACTGGTGTAGTAAGTATTCAACATTTTCACATTCAAAGCCATTTTTCTCAAAACTGGTGTACTTTAGCGACATGTAACAAGTATGCCTTTTTTAAAGTAAATTAAATGTCGTTTCAAAAAAACGAAACATATTTTAAAAATATTCACGTAAAAAAAAGTACGACAATAAACAAGAGAATGTCAGGGTCTCTAGAGCGCCCTCTATAAGTTACGTTAAAAATAAGCAGATATTCAGATTCAGCAGTACAAGAAGCCTCTAAATACCAAATTACAATTAAATGCCTCCAAAAACAAAAATGAGCGAGTTTTGCTAAAATATTGATATAAAAAAATTATCTTTGAAAGGCCATAACTTTTTAATGAAGCAAAATTGTAAATTGATCTAAATCGATTTATTTTGATCCAAAGAAGTCACCCTTGAAGTATGGCCCTTTCTTTACCGGACACCCGTATAAATACATTAAACCAGCCATGAACTGAACGTGGTTACTCATGCGCCGCCATTTTCAAATTCAAATTATTATTAGCAGAGTTATACTGCCGTCCGAAGCCTAAAGGGCATACCTATCCGCAAATTTCATATTTTTGAAATGTCTTATGTTTTCTCGAATTAGTGCCCGAACTGAATGGTGAAATATGTTATAATGATATTTCTTTTAACCCTTTCCTTCCCAGTGATGTCATATGGAGTCAACTATCCTTACAGGTACCTGCAATTATGTGAAGTAACAGAATCGGAATGATGATCATGCCAACTTTTTAATTAATGCTCTAGATGCCGCCATAGGACAGAAAACTGTAAGGAAATTTTCTGCACTCCCATTTTTTGAGTATGTAGTGTACAGTGTTTAGGAGCAATTTTTTTGTGATTTTTGCAATTTGAAAACAAAGGTAATTTATCGAAATTTCAGTTTTTTTTTTGTAAGTATACAAGGCACGGTGATTTGTTAGCTAAAGTGGGTAGCGGGATGAAAACATTTTGACTTCATTGAAAAAAAATGCGATTATTTTTTGATGCCAATTGAAGTCTTGAGCGCCTAGATCAATATTTACTTGATATCTACTTGGTTCAGTTCAGTTTATTTTTGTAAACGTGAATGCCTTAGTGGTACCAAATAAGTACATTTCTAGATAGATTGTCACAAATGGCATTATATAGGACAAATACTCGTGTGAAACGATTTTATTTGAAAATTGTATACCACCTTTTGGATATGTGCATCATCAATGCCTGGTTACTATGCAGAAGAGACTGTGTTGCGCACAACATTACCAATTTCAAGAAACTTGTAGTTTTTAGAAGCGAAATCGGTCATAGTCTTTTGAAATGCTACTCCATCTCAAAGAAAAGGGGGAGGCCAAGCAATTCTAGAGAAGGGACTCAACATCAAGGGAAAACGACCTGTTATTGCAAGGCCAATTGATGATGTTCGATTTGATGAAAAAGGGCATTTGCCTACCCATATCGAACCCAAACAGAGGTGTCGACAGTGCTCCAGTTACACAAGAATGGCTTGTGATAAGTGTAAAATGCCATTATGCATCACTAAAAATAGAAATTGTTTTATTGCCTTTCACAAGCCATAAAATGTATTATCTGTTTTACTTTCTTTTCTTTTTTCAAGAAGGTACTTTCTTCCCGATGACTCCATATGGTTTCATATGATTTTTTTGAAAAATAAATTTGCAAAAAAAGAAATTTTATTTTATCTTGGGATTATAACTTATTTCTAGGCACCCAACGACATTTTTTCATTTTTTTTTAATTTAAAAATTAATTTGGGAAAGAAAGGGTTAAAGAATAGGTATTCTGTGATTAAAATATACCAATATTATTTAGTAAACATAATACATAGATTTGTTTATGATACTTTAAATGTGTACTAATTCAAAAAACAAAACAGTCAGATACGCCTTTTTTGTAAGACAGACTGTATAATAATATCAAAATGAATAGAGGCAGCATGAAGAAAATGTTTTATGAGTATGTTATTAAAAGACAAAGGAGACAGTTTTAATATGTCTTCAACAAAGTACTTTAAATGAATTGACGAAATAAAAGCCGCTAAAAGTGGAATTAATAAAGAAAATCGGCATTATTGCCTGTTAAAGTATTATGATGTTATGACTGTCAACATGGAAGACAAGGTCATTATCTCCGTAGTCCGTACTTCTTGAAGAATTATTTAACATTTTGTATGAAACTCGTGCATCTATTGACTACGGAGAATGAGAACTACAACAATGATACAAAAACATTACTCTTTAAGATATTCAAACATTTTTGTATTTGTGTGAACCTTGTTTGCAAAAAAGAAGGTGCGAAAAAGGGATTAGTACTTAAGCCTATTATTTTTTCGCATTTCAATGCAAGATGCCAGTAGATTTGATAGACTTCAGCTTCTTAATTATTTTTATGCCATCAATATTACAACTTGACAATGGAAGAGAGTTTGTGAACAATCTCATAGAAGATTTAAAGAGAGTGTGCCCTGAATTAAAAATCATTCATGGTAAACCTCGACACAGCCAATCACAAGGGAATGTTATGCGTTCTTCATTATTTCGTGACAATATTAAAGATATAAATACTGAAGAAGGATCTGGAGATAGTTTTACAAAAAAAGTGTAATACAACAAAATGCATAAAAAAAAATTAGCAAGTAGCTAATATTCAGGTGAATACATGTTAGGATATATTTTATTAGAACAAGCTTTGGAAGTAGATATTTTACTTATGGAATCAAGTATTAGAAGATGTGGACACAATGGTAGGTAATAAACAAAATGATGTAGTGAAACTTAAAAAGTTTTATCTGTGCAATATATGAAGCGTCTATTAATACGCGAGCTTTGTTCTCTACAAATAGATTAAGATAAAATTAGAAGCAGTAGAGAGGAAGTTAAAGAAAATTCAAGCAAAACAAATGAAAATAATTTCTGATGCTTGCCATTCGCAAATCGAAATAGGTGTTAAAGTGCCGGATATGGTTAGAGGTAGAGGAGATCCATATTCGATATTGGCGTCTGTTATTAAAAGATTATGGGTACTTTCAATTAGATACGAGAAACGGCATTCTTAACAGTATATTACATAACGAGAGTTGTAAATAGCATATAACACACGAGTATAAGTAATTCTACAAGTGCATAATTGCTTTAAAGCTCCAGTTTTATACTATACTTTATCTACGACCACAAAAATTACCTTATTATTCAAGTTCAAAATAATTAGCAATGATGGTTGCAATTTCGACAATAATTATCAATCTAATGTGATGCGGCCACGTAGGTCTAACTATAAATGTGGGTAAATTAGGTGCAAACATCCTCGCTGTGCGATTTTGATACTTTACACACAACGCTTGTAATCACCCGCTTACTTAATTTATGCGTTGTACGTAATTCGTCATTTACAGTAGTAGTCGTAGATAAATGTTTGCATTCCAAATCTCAATTCAGTGTATGTCGGGAACTATAAATTTAAATAGAAAATATTCCAGCAGAAGAGTTGCCTCTAAGAATAATAGAGAATGAACAGACTATGGGAATAGGTTAAGGTAAGGACAAAGAAATATACTTTTACGTAATTCAAAACACCATCATAGTATACCTTAAGTAGTATCATTTTTTAATTAGTGTTACTTTTTTTATTTTTATTTATAAATATGTGGCATGTTTGCTTTTCTAGTTTGTTGAATAAAGTGTTATTTTCCCATTTAATGTATAATTAAAAATGATTCAGAACCTGTCAAATTGGCAGTTGTATTAATTTAAACCCTGAATTAAATCTTTCATGGCCTTTTCTTGAAAGACATAATAGTTTTGATTATAGTCAACTATATTGTTTTTACATGTACTTACGTAATTTTCTTCGATAATCGGGGCTTTAGCAATCACCGGGGTAACATATTTTTGAACAACGGCAGGGGCGGCGTATTTTTGAATCAATGCCGGAGCAGCGATCTTTTGAACCAGAGCTGGAGCAGCATACTTGGTGTTCACAGGAGCGGCATACCCAATGGCTGCTGGTGCAGCGGCATATCCAATGGCTGCTGGTGTAGCGGCATACCCAATGGCTGCTGGTGCAGCTGCATACCCAATTCCAGGACCTTGGGGGATTTGATGAGCAAACCCTTGAGCTCCCAAGCCTCCGAGATTAGAAGATGTATATGATGTTGCATAAGATACTCCATGATTGTCCAGAGGAAGAGCACGGACAAATACAACGAAGCTCACCAACACGAAAATCTGAAAATAAATACGTAGGTATCTAAACTTTTGTTACCAGAAAAAAATAGAAATATACAGATTTACAATGCAATTTTTAAATAATTAAATTTCATCAACTATAGTATTTATTATTGCATTAACTTTAATTGTACAGCGTGTATTATTATGTCTGGCAAACTATTAACGTCACGCGATTCTATGCTGAAAACTACAGAAAATTATAATACCACTGTTTTTTTGAACGCTCTGGTTATGAAGTTATTGAGAGTTGAAAATTGATTTTTGATTTAGTAAGTTGTGATAAGTCCACCTAATATCATCTAAAAGTACATAAAACATGCAAGAGAATAGTTAACTAAATAATAATAATAATAATAATAATAATAATTTTTTTTTATTTGTAAATAAGTTTGTACAATACGTAGTTTTGAATTATTATGCATTACCCGAGGGGAAGGACATCGTTCGGATTTTGTGCACCTATTTATAAATACACAAGATTTAATTGTATTTAGAATATTTTATTTTATTTAAAGTATTTTGTCATATTTAAAATATTTCAGTATATTTAAAACTATTTATTAAGTATTTAACATAATTTTGAAGTATTTATGCATTTATTTGATTGTATTTTAAGAATTATATTAATTTACATTTATTTAAATGTATTCAAAAATATTTTAAATGTTTGAAAATAATAAATAAGTACTATAACAGTTAATTAATATAATGCATTCCTTTGAAAATAATTTTTCTTAGGTACCGTTTAATGCGAAAACTTAAAAAAAGTAAAGTGTAACGATATAAAAAAAGAAAAAATTGGTTTTTTTATTTTAGATATATCTTTGTATATACACAGTGTCCCTGAATTAAATTCGTGGTGCTTGGCGCGAAATGAATTTATGCCAAATTTGACGTCCATGTGTTCAAGGTGGAATTAATGCAATAAGAAATAAATCTGTTCAGGCAAAAGCTTTTTTCTTTTGAATTTAGGAGACAATTTTAGTAAGATAAAATGTTTTTTGAAAGAAAAATAGAATTACGGAAAATCACTGATAAATATTTCAGTAGAGTTATGACGTTAGTTTCATCTATTTATTGATCAAAACACAAATAAAATATGACTATTCAAATAATGCTCCACCTATATTAGAACATAACTTAACTGTTTTCTTTTTTATTCAATAGATAAAGGGCGTTAACGTTTTACAAATCTACTGGAATAATTTAGGATACTTAGTAATTTTCCGTAATTTTTTTTTCTTCCAAGGATGTTGGAATTTGGTAAACCCCCTTTAAATCTAAAAGGAAAATCATTTTGCTCACACAGATTTATTTCTTCTTGCAATAATTTCGCCACCTTGAAGACCTTCGATGTCAAATTTGGCACAATTCATTTCGCGCCAAGCAGAACTGAACTGCAAAGCGTGAAATCTGAATTCAAAAATTTTTGCTGCATTATACGTAACGCGAACTCAATCCGGAGACACCGTGTATACAACGTGTCCCAGCTAAGACTTTCACCCCTAATGTCTTTGTTATTTATTGATGAAATTTGCTAAAATTTGGCAGGTACCGTTATTAAAAAATAAGAAAGTAAATCAGTATCATCAAACATCATTGCAATAAAAATGTATTATTTTTAAACGGTTTTTTCTTTATGAATTGCAAAAAAATGTGAACAAATGTTAAGATTTTGAACACTTTTATCTTTAATATTACCGAAAATAAATGAATTACTGCTGCTATTCTTTCACAAGTTAGATTCTTTTATAATCGTGTTTGTATATATTTACCATAATAACATCAACTCTGTAACAACAGGAAGCTGTTTAAAAATAACATTTTGCATTCACAAGAGATTTGACGTAGCAGAAAGATTCATCAGTAATCAATATTTATATTCTTACCAAATTTTGCTTCTTTCTATCCATAAACAACGAAGGTATAGGGGGTTAAAATCTTGGCTGGGACACTCAGTACAATCTGCAACTTCTTAATCTTGGCTTATCAGTTTGAAGCAATCAATATAGAGAGTTATTCTTTAGGGCCTGTTTTTTAATTCTTATGAAGCATCAGATTACGTTTTTAAATTCAACAGAAATTTCATAGACTCAAACATAAATCAATTCTTTCCATCTTTTCAGAAATTGGTGGATCTGCTTGGTTCCTGTAGCTGATGTTTTGGGTGGGGAAGTGTAATTTCAAAACTTGTGTTCGTTTTTATGTTATTTCATCGTTTTTATTTTGACATAACTTAAAAAAAAATGGAAAGAATTCCAGTTGAACTAAATGATGAGGAAAAAATATGTTACGTATTTGACCAATTTTTTAATGTTTTTTTGATTAATTTGTACAATACTATTAATTCTTCTTCCGATGATGAACCTTCACTTGATGACTCAATAATATTTTTAGGTTGAATGGCGTTCAACTCTTTCATTAAACTGTCACTAAATTCCTATACATATAACATAAATCCATTATAATCTAAGAGAGGTGGATTTCTGTTCAATCACTTTCAGCACTGTCCGCATCCATCACAACACAATGCTGAATTAAAAAATAAGCCCTATTGCTGTCTCTACGTAAAGCATAAAACAATAACAGTGAGCATTAATTTCGATGTAACAGTTTAAACTAATAAAATTCTGTAATAATATATAATGGGAATTTTGGTATATCGCCAAATTCTGAAAAAGAAGATAGCTACTTACCCATACTTTATAAATTATTTCTTTTGCACTTACATAAAAAATGTTTCTGTATTGAAGCACAATTTACTAGCGATCGAATTTTTCTCTGGCTTCTAGAATATATCAGTGATTTGCATTTCTTGGGAAATTTAAAATTACGCACGAATTACCATCCCCTTGTTCTATTTTGTTACTACAGGTAATCTTGCATTTAAAAAAATCCGTCGAATTTAAGAATCCATCAGAATCAGGTAAATTATTCATCCAAATTTTCTCAGTATGTCTAAATCTTGTGATAGAAAATACAGGAGGAATACTTATTTTATTTAGCGTTTGATTTTACTAGACTAAAGTAAATGAATTTGTTTGTTTTACGTATATACAGTCGCTAGTATTAAAATTTGGTCGTCACAGTTAATCAAAACGTCAGTTTTAATTCCAGAAATTAAAACATTTCAGACAAATATCCTATTTTTTACCAAAAAAAGTGTCGAAAATAAATTAAATTTTTAAAATGGAATAAATTAGTTTTTTCTTTTTCTTTTAGATAAAAAAGGCCCTAAGTACTTCTTTATAAAAATCTTTGGAATATGGAGTTTTTCTATTCCTTCTATAGTTCTAATTTCTTCTGTGTTTTTTCCTATTCCTTCTAGAGTTTTAATTTTTTCATTAAATTTTGGAACGTTGAAATAACTGCAATTATTCATATTGCAAGGATTTATTAGTATTTAATTAACTTAATGGTATTTAACAAAAACTTAAAATTATTTATTATTATTTGAATGGTATTTATTCGTATTTACTGGTATTTACTGTTAATTAATTTAAGGTATTTATAAATATTTATACCGTAATTAACGTATTTTAAATTGCAGAAATAATTAAGTAGATTTAAATTTATTTTTAAATATATATTTAACTCTTCGTACACTTATTTAAGAGATGTCCTACCCCTCGGCATTACCTAAGACTAATTTTACTATGTTTTTTTTTAATACATAGGCTTTCAAAATTAAAAAATAAAATAAAATACATAGATTTTTTTAACACCAAACTTCTATTTAATAAGCTTTACTGATTTTTAAAATTTTATAATAAAAAATAGAAACATCACACATAAGTAACTGACAATATCTTTGCTGGTGTTATCTTTACTTGTGTTGCTTGACTTTAGTAAAGCCTTTGATACGGTCAACCATAGCCTTCTGTTGTCTAATACTTGAATTTATTGGATTTAATGTTGACGAACTTACCCACTATTACGTGCTACCGGTTACCAACTCTGTATATGCAGAGAAAAGAAAAACAAGAACGGACAGTCAATGCATTTCATTCTAATCAAGAGCAGGCGGCTAATCTTACGACAACCCTCTAGAAATAACCTGGTTTTAATCTCTGCTTAAAAATACATAGCAATGATAGCACGTTCCTCTACTAGCTATAAATACATTTACTTTTTTAATTATATTACATGGAAAGTAAACAAAAGACATAAAACGAATGTATTAGTTATTTATCTACCAAGGTGGCAAAATGGTACTTTGTCGAACGAGTTTGTAAATGCGAGCCAAGGCGAAGCTGCAGCCAGCAAGCAAACGGGTTCGACAAAGACACTTTGCTGCCGTAGTGCATACAACATTTTTTCGACTACCACTTACTTAGCCATTTATTTTGAAGTGTTCAAAACTTGCAGATTTATATCCATGTTTATAGCTACGTTAATTTTTTAAAAATGTATTTCATTTAGGTACCTAATAATACGTTATAGGGGAAAATGGGGTAAATGTGCGCACGGGGTATTTGTACGCACCCATTCATCTCAAAAAGTAATAGACTTACAAGAAATTATTGCTCATCAAATCTATTTTATCCACCCACAACTCTATTTTTTGAAAGCCCTAATAGTATCTGCTTTACCAATCAAGTTCGGTATGACGTCATAGCAGCAATGAGTTTTCATTGTATGTTTGGTTTCCGAAAACTTAAGCCGTAAATAAATTAATTATAAATATTTTAATTTCAGTTTTGTGTTACGATATTCAGTAACATTTAAAGAATGCATTGCGCATTTGGTATTTATTGAAAAATTCTTTTTTACAATTTTGTGATAACAACAATAAAATAATGTAGGTACGGGGAAACTGTGCGCATTGTGAAGGGGTAAGTGTGCGCGCGAAAATTTTATATTTTTGCAAAAGTAACTGAACTCCAGAAGAAGACACATACCTCCACAGATGTGAGAAGTTGCTACTTAAAACTTAACAATGGTTTAGGTGTATTCTCTGTTCTAGATGGGTGCATACTAGAGCTCTCTATTTCACGTATATGTCTGTGTACGTGTAATATACGCATCATGATCTTAGTCCGTGTAATTTTAAATACACGGGTATCCGCGAATTTTAATTTCACGGATACACGTGTAGTTACATTACACGTGTATTTAATACAAAAACACATCCGTTGCTAGGTAACCTGTATTTGAACGTACAGAACGGACCCGTGTATTAAAACACGTGTAATTATATCCGTGTACACGTAGAATAAGAGTTAATTACACGTGAATTAATAACACGTGTATTTAATTCGCGAATGTCGTTTGTAAAGACTGCGCTTTGATTCTTAAATTTTGTTATGAATTTTTTAGTTTTGGGTAATTTAGAAATAATATTACGAAATGTAAGTGTGTAATTTAGTGTAAATTTGTTATAATGTGTTATTTAAGTAAGTGTAATTGAACGCAAAACGCACGGAAATTCCCGTACCAGGTACGACACGCACGGAAATTTCCACGCGGAGCGCCGAAGATGCGTTGTTTACGAACTTTACAGTCGAGATTTGCGAATTTTGGTAACAAAAACTAGTTAACGTTTGCTATATAAGCCAGGGAAAATGGCCCAAGAGGCATGAGTATCCGATGAGATCTCATCACGCTTGGTCGATGTACGAGCGAAGCATCTTATTTCAGCCGGTGAGCTTAAATAAGGAAGATCTGGTTGGTGTTTGAAAATCGCGTCCGTTGCGAGCAGTTTTCAAACAGAACTTGTATCTTACTCTGGCCGATGAGCAGGGTAAAGACAGATTTTGTCAATCATTTGGAAATCGTGTCCGATGCGAACGATTATTAATTATTCCTTGTATCTTACTTCGGCCGATGTGCGAAGTAAATGCAAAACTGTTAGTTGTTTGTAAATCACGACCGTTGAGAGCGATTGGCAAATAACACTTGTGTTTTACTCTGGCCGATGAGCCTGGTAAAGCCGAGCTTTGGGAGATGTTTGATAATCACGTCCGATGAGAGAGATTATCAAATATTAATATTAATATTGTTGTTAGCTTGTTGGTGGGAGTTTCTGTTGCCAATTTTCTGTTAAGTATCGCGTCCGTTGCGAGCGATGTTTAATTGTGTGTTGTTAATTAAAATTTCTGAGATTATTAACTTACAGATTTATTCTAATGTTATTTTTGATGCTATAGGGATCCTCCGCACGTATTTTATTTGGATATTAATTATCAATTCTGTTATGTTTTACGATTTTCATTAAAATAGTGGTGAATGTATTAAATGAAGTTTTCTTTATGAATCTTGGCGTCACGACTAAGTTACCTGGCACTCTTATGTGTAAACGCCATATGCTATTATTGGTGGTGATTGGAAAGAAAGAAATATACGCCAGAGGAGCGTTTACACGTTACACGGATTTCCGTGTACACGTGTACCTTCAATACACGTTCAAAACCGTAGACTCTAGTGAATACATCCAATGGTTGGAAGTAGGGGTGCGCGATAACTTATTTTCAATATCGGTTATCGATAACTTAAAAATATCGATATTTATTGATACACCGTTATTATCGCTCTATCGTTAATATCGATAATATCGATATCTGAAATGAGAATATCGTATTTTCAAAGTGTTAAGAATTTAAATAACTGAAAGTGCGCCTCTTCGTTCGCGTATTATTAGAGTGCAATGATTACAATATTAATTCATATGTTTTTTGTAAACATTTCAATACTAAAAAGTCAATACGTTAATAAACCATAAAATACAGGGATATTCACATAAACCGTTCGTTAAAAGTTTTCAAGGTTGCAGTTCACGTAGATATTTGAAATTTAAGGAGCAAAGGTTTTCCGTAGAGATCTCTTTAAATAAAATAAAATTGTCTTTGTACCACTTCCGGTTGTACCGGAAGTCGCTATCAACTCGCTTATTTTAAATGGAATGCTATATTTTTTATCACGTTTTTGAATTCCACATGTAAAAATATGTTAAGTTGCAATACATTTCCCTATCTCTAAAATGCATCATTTTTGAGATATTTTGAAATTTCTTAAAAATTTGGATTCTGCAATCTGATTTTCAAAAAATTATAACACAGCTATGATTGAAGCAAATTTATTTGTAATAGCTAATATTGTAGTTGAAGCTTTAAGGTTCTTAGAAATTCCATAGGCATAATCTATTAAGCTACAGGGTGTCTAAAACGCACCGCTCCCCTCGAAGATATTCAAACACAGAAAAATACTTTTTTTCAAATGGAACGACCAATATTTTAATACACCATCGTATGTGGAATTAAATGCTGTGTCGAACTATACTAGCATTCCCTATACCTAACTTTAACAGTTTTTCAGTTATAAGATATTTTTGGTTTAATACATAAAAATTTACATTTATTAGGTTAAATGTTTCTAATTTTGTTGATATAGTTATGAAAACAACAAACAATTGCATTTAACGTTTCCTGTTACTACAAATTTTAAGCAAAAGCAAAAAGAAGTTGAAAAATCAAAATTATTCAAACGCTGATATTTTAAATCTATTTTTTAAATTCACGAAGAATGATCTAAAATTGTTCAGAGCAGAGAATGTGTGTTCAATCAAATGTACCCCTCTTGTCTCCTATGAATAAAACACAGTTTGGAAAGTTTGAACCTAACATATAGTAACATAACATACAATAACATATAACGAAGATAATTAGACAATGGTTTTAAAATACTTTCACGCTAATCCAGAGAATTGCAATTGCAGCTATTTTATTCTTCAATTTAAAGTAATGAAATTCATGCTTTTTCGTTTTATAAGATCACAAGCGTCCTAAGAGAAGGATGATTAAAGAACTATTAAAATTTGTGAATTTCCACTTGCCAAATTCTATTTTCTTTGGTTGACTACAAAATTTGTAGTAACAGTAATCGTTGTTATAATTTCCATGCTATCTTAATAAAATTAAAAATATTTGACCTATTAAAATTGTAATTTTCTATGAATTAAAATGTTTCATAACTCAAAAACTGTTAAGTTAGGTATAGGGAATGCTAGGACAGTTCGACGCAGCATTTGATTCCACATACAATGGTGCATTAAAATATCGGTCATTCCATTTGAAAAAAAGTATTTTTCTGTGTTTGAATATCTTCGAGTGGAGCGGTGCGTTTTAGACACCCTGTAGCTTAATAGATTATGCTGATGGAATTTTTAAGAACCTTAAAGCTTCAACTACAATATTAGCTATTACAAATAAAATTGCTTCAATAACAGCTGTGTTATAATTTTTTGAAAATCAGATTGCAGAATCCAAATTTCTAAGAAAATTCAATATATCTCAAAAATGATGCATTTTAGAGTTAGGGAAATGTATTGCAATTTAACATATTTTTACATGTAGAATTCAAAAATGTGATAAAAAATATAGCATTCCAATTAAAATAAGCGAGTTGATAGCGACTTCCGGTACAACCGGAAGTGATACAAAGACAATTTTATTTTATTTAAAGAGATCTCTACGGAAAACCCTTGCTCCTTAAATTTCAAATATCTACGTGAACTGCAACCTTGAAAACTTTTAACGAACGGTTTATGTGAATATCCCTGTATACCTTTATTGAATATACTGCACAACACAAAGAAACTTATTTTTGTTGTATCACCCATATTTTTTTATAACAAAATATGCATATAGTATGCTCGAGAAATATTTTATTTCAATATATTTTCAATATTAATACCTAAAAAAAGAAATATTCTACTACGCTAAGTTACCCCATACCCGCGCACAATACCCCGTTTACGTGGCTGTTTGAAATGAGCATTGGATCACATTGCATCTGTTAAACAATTCAAACGGTAGTTATTTACTTTTAATGTGTCGCATATAGAATTTGCTGATACTTAAAATAAAACGTTTACGATTTCCCGGAGATAATTTATTTCTATCGGCACACCCAGTTCCCCGCAACAGGTTACGGGCCCAGAAACGCATGTAAGAAAGTGTCGAATTAATGGGGAAATAAAGAAACTCAAAAAGGAAAAACACGTGATCGAACTGTAAGTTAGTGCTAATCAAAGACGTATATGTGCGTGTCGGAAAAATGAATTCTGGCAGCTCGATTCGTTTCGAGACGTTGAATAAAGAAAACTACGATACGTGGAAATTACAGATTGAAGCTCTACTGATAAAAAATGACGCGTGGAATTATGTAAACGGAACAATTGTGAAGCCGAAATTAAATGAGAATGATGCTGATGATGCTGATTCAGAAGCCGCTATCAAAGCCTGGATAGAAGCGGACAACAAGGCAAGATTTAATTCTTTCTATAAATCCATCCGAACTGAAACAAGTAAAGGGCTGTATTAGTTCTCGCGATGTATGGCTGAAACTGGAGCGCATATATCAGTCAAAAGGGCCTGCTCGAAAAGCGACGTTAATGAAACAGCTAATGTTACAAAGAATGAAGGAAGGAGAAGACGTGCGTGTACACTGTAGGAAATTTTTCGACGCCGTGGACAAGTTGCAGGAGATGGAAATTGTCATACATGACGACTTGCTTGCAATTATGTTACTCTACAGCTTGCCGGCTAGCTTTGAAAATTTCCGATGCGCGATAGAATCGAGAGACGAGTTACCGTCCCCTGAAATTTTGCGCATAAAAATCACGGAGGAAAATGACGCACGGAAGAATGCTGACAGACAGAGTTCAGTACAAGATGCAATGACAGCTGAAAAATTTACAAGAAAGAAGTATTTCAAGACAATAGTGATAAAAATGAATCAGATAACAAGCCGTTTAAATTCAGGTGTCACAAATGTCGGGAAATCGGACATAAAGCAATAAACTGCAAAAATAAAAAACCGCCAGTCGCGAATAAAACAGAAGAAGAGACATTTTTCGTGACGCCAAAAACGTGTATAAAGCTACTTCGGAAAAGTGCGGTACAAAGATCAAGAAATGGTGTATTGATAGCGGTTGTTCAGCACATTTATGCCGAGACTTAAGTGATTTTGTTAAGATTGAATCGAACATAGGTGGTAAATTAAATTTAGCGAACAATGTATGTACGGAAATAAAAGCTAAAGGCGACGCGGCGCTCGTTACCAAATTTGAGGGAATAGACGAAACTGTGCGATTAGAAAACGCGCTTCACGTTCCTGACTTACGTACGAATTTAATATCGGTCGGGAAAATTACTGACAAGGGAAACACTGTTATCTTTCGCGAGAAAACTGCTGAAGTGATTAACCGTAGTGGTAAAGTTACATTGACGGCTGAACGCATTGACGGTCTTTACTACATTCGAGACGAAAGAGAAAATGAATGCAGGAAAATTACTGAAGACGACGACGAGGAGAAGAAAATTCCAGAGAAGAAAACTCTAAAAGAATGGCATAACATACTCGGACATTTAAATTTGAAGGATTTGCGTGAAGCTGCTAGGAAAGGAAAAATTCAGGGATTGAACATAGATGACATAAACGATGATCTCCAGTGCGAAATTTGCCTACGAGGTAAGATGTCACGACCCCCGTTTCCTAAGAAGTCGGAAAGAAAAACAGAAATTGGCGACATTATTCACTCTGATGTATGTGGTCCCATGAGAGTGCTTTCGAATGGAAAAGCACGTTATTTCGCTACGTTTATTGATGACTTCACGAGATGGTGTGAAGTGAAATTTCTTCGTCAGAAAAGTGACGTTTACAAAGAATTTAAGAATTTCAAGGCGTTCATGGAGACACAAAGAGGAAAACGAATAAAATGCCTTCAAACCAACAATGGAACAGAATATGTCAACAATGAATTCGACGAATTCCTGAAAAACCAAGGGATTCGACGACGATTAACTGCTGCTTACAATCCGGAGCAGAACGGAGTCGCAGAAAGAAAGAACCGTTCAATAGTGGAAACTGCTCGATGCCTGCTTCTTCAGTCCGGATTACCATCAACCTTCTGGGCAGAAGCAATTTATACTGCAAACTATATTCGAAACCGATGTCCCTCGAGTAAATTAAATGGGAAAAGTCCTTATGAAGCATATTTTAGAGTTACGCCCAACGTGAAGGAGTTCAAAGAATTTGGCCAAGAAGTGTATTGTCTGAATAGATCTCCGAATAAAGAAAAGTTTCAACCACGTTCAAGAAAAGGAGTATTTGTGGGATATTCCGAGGAATCTAAAGCATACAGAATCTGGATTCCTGATGAAAGAAAAGTGGAAGTCACTAGAGACGTAAAGTTCCTGAAGAAATCATCAGCAGTCCCGAGAAGCAATTTTGAAGAATTTTACTCGGAAGAAATTATACCTGAGGACTCACCGAACTTGTCGATCAATAACGAAGATGAATCGTTCATCGACATTTTTTCAAAACGTGTCAGAAATGAAGATGGCGCTGTACAAGGTCCTCATGTCCCAGCAGACATTCCAGAAGAAGAAGAAGAACCCGATTTTCTAGGATTCGAACGTGAAGAGATTCTACAACAAGACGTTAGACGCGGCCGTGGTCGACCGCAGAAGATTTTGACAGGAAGACCTGGTAGACCCAAAAAGCAGTATCACATGGTGAACTCAAGACTAGACGAAGTTGCTGACTACGCACTTTTGACAGAAGTTCCAGTTTTACAAGCCATGTCTAGTTCAAAGTCACACGAATGGATGGAAGCAATGGCCAGCGAAGTAAAATCCATATTGAAAAATAGCACATGGGATATCGTAGATCGACCAGAAAACCGAGAAGTTATCGGAAGTCGTTTCGTTTTGCGTGACAAATACGGTGCTGATGGAAAGTTAGAAAGGCGAAAGGCCAGAATTATCGCTCGTGGCTTTTCACAGAAGCCTGGAACAGACTTTCATGAAACCTATGCTCCCGTTGCGCGTCTAAAATCAATTCGTCTGGGGATAGCACTTGCTGCATATCGAAAGATGTTTATACGCCAGTTCGACATTACCACAGCTTATCTTAATGGTACGCTAGAAGAAGAGATATACATGGAGGTACCAGACTTCATGGTAGACATACTGGAATACATCATTAGAAAGAAACAAAAGAACTGCGACATCACCAGAAAAGCAGAAATAATGTTGAAGGAACTTTCAAACGAAAACAAAGTTTGCTTGATGAGAAAAGCGTTGTATGGCCTACGTCAGGCAGGGCGCGTATGGCACAAACGATTGGATCGTGAGATTAGAGATTTTGGAGCAGTACGGGTAAAAACGAACGTGCAAATGGGATCACGCGTTGAAAATTCGATTTTTCACGGGTGAATATCATTTTATTCACTTCTCACCTCACGATTCGAAACCGTACAGATAAAATTGGAACCAACGACAAACATGTCAGGGCTCCTTTATTCGACTAAATTAGGTGCCCTGACATTCCCGTTCTGGTTGTTATCCTTTAGGTCCGATTTTACAATCGTCGGATGAGCATTATTATTGGTATAACGGGACGTAGGTGTGACGTAGATATGGAAGAACATTAAATGATATTTGACGAACAGTTATTCTGTTCTTATTCCACGATTGTAAAACTGGAACTAAGTGATGTAATTATTTATTAAATTTAATCTCAACTTATCCCGGATATATGTAGATAAAATAGTATCATAAAAATTCATTAATAAATCTTCACAAACCATTTTCATGTAAGTTATTTCACAAAGTTGCCTTACCTGACGAGACATTATCGATCTAACTGTGACAGCAGGAAAAGAAGTACTGATTTTTTCATTTCGAATTCGCGCTTATATATACCGTCGTTGTTACAAAAAAAAATACACACACCTTGTATGTGTAGCGATTGCATTATGTAAACGCCAGGACCGATTATAATTTTGTGAATGAATATTGACCCCAAAATGCTTTTAGATCTGTTATGTAAGGTAATATGAAGGCTCGTTAATCACTTCCGAACTGAACGTGTCTGGCAAAAATTTTCTTGGAAATTTGAACGATATATTCTTGCTGCAAGGCAGAGTCTGCGTAGTATGCTTTCACTTGAAATCCAATGCAATGTGTAATTATTATAGATACGCAGTTGGAGAAAATCGATGACGTAACTTTAAAAATTAAAATTTAATTATAAAATACCGTGAACCAATTAACTGAGAATCTAATCAAACATTCTGCTGTAAATTGAAAAGGAATATAAAAAAATTATAAGTGTAAACTCTTAAGTATTTATGATATGCACACAAAATTTCTTGCCCATAAGTAGTAAGCACTCTACACGCCCGTTCTCATTGTGACCTAATAATTCAGAATTCGTAATCATTGTAAACCGCGTAGACTTTCTCGTACACTAAATAACATAATGGAAGTGACTAACCTGCGACAATTAGATTAGATTAGCGTAGCATTTCCAATCCGGAATATAGGACTTCCCTTAATAATGACATTTTTAACTAAAATCATTTTTAATTAAAATCATATTAAAAACATCAAAACATTTATTCAAACATTAATTTAAATTTAAAAATTTATTAATTTAATTTCAAGTATTGATTTGTCTATTGTACCTAAGATGTAAAATACAGAAAAAAAAATTAATTAGTAATTTTTTTAAAATTTAAATTAATATTTGAATTTATTTCTTGATGTTTTCTTAATACGATTTTAATCAAATATGTCATTCTCAAGGGTAGTCGTGCTAATTTCCTATTTTACCGATAACATTTTGTAAAATAATTTACAAGTGTTCTCAAATGTTTATATTAAGACTAATATTTTATAACAATAAAATTTTGAATCTTAGTACTTTGTAAATTTTTTATGTTCTTACAACGCGGATAATAGGGAGTTTTTGCAATACATTACGATAAAAATAAAGTAATCTGAAACGTTAAAATTCGATTGCTGATTGGCTAAATCTATAGGGTTGCTAAGCAAAATAGCCTTTAACGTAACGATATTTTTATCGTAATGTATTGCAAAACCTCCCTATTAAATAATATACGGTGACCTGTAAATCTAGGTATTCCTTTAAGAATTAGTAGAACTAATTTAAAATTGATTTAGGGGAGACCTGGGGGACACAGTGAACCAATTTAGTACTTTTTCATCAGAATCGAAAAAGTGCATTCTTCAGATAACCTAACGTCATAACCGCCTGCGAGAAGGATTTTTTTTCAAAGCGCTTAATAATCATGTAGAAATATAACACGTAGAGTAACAAACTATAGTATTTCCAGCGATAGAAAGACAGATTTTAAATTTCGCGTCGATTTAAAGAAGGTCAATATTACTAACATACACAGTCCAAATTGTCAATCATTGATGCTTTTAAGTCGACTATTAGAGTAGAGTAGCCTTTATTCCAATAATATAATGATATGTAGGAATTACAAGTAAAACATTAAAAGATACATTGTCACAATATTGTCATCCAATAACAACTACTAAATAACTACAAAATAAGAAGGAACATATTAAAATATAAATACTTAATAGTATAATATAATAGTATAATATCAAGGGACGGTAGCAAAACAATCAAACAAAAAAAAACAAAAACACCGGTCGTTAAGTGGGTGTTCTCTGTCTAGGAACATGATTAAAATATTCGTCTAATGTGTAGAATGTAAACTTTGACATATAGAATTTAAGTTTTTTGGAGAAAGCTTTCTCATCTGTCGAGTTCTTTAAATTTCGGGACAGTTTATTATAGATTTTAACACTCTGATATTGAAACGACTCTGCGAAATATTTTGTTTGTGGTATGTTTTGCCTAACAGTATCCCTGTTTCGTGTTTCATATTCATGTACATCTAAACCGGATACTGTCGTGGCGCGATGTTTGAATAAATATATTGAACATTTTATAATGAAGCTGTTTACAATTGTTGGAATTTGTAATTTTTCAAAATGTTCTCTACATGACTCTCTTGGCCCGAGTCCTTGCATTGCACGGATGGCACGTTTTTGCAACAATAATATCGTATGTAATGTGATTGGATTACCCCAAAATAAAAGCCCGTAGTTAGCAACGGCGTCGAAATACGCAAAATAAATATTACGTAAAGTTTTTGTGCTGCAAAGTCGTCTCATACATCGAAGCGCGAATATAGATTTACATAGTTTCTTACTTAACATATCAGTTTGCTCATTCCAAGTTAGTTCTCCGTCTAATTTTAATCCCAGTAACAAACACGACTCTACGGCTTGAATTGTTATGCCTTCCCAGTAAATTGCTAAATTAGTTGTAATTTTAGTGCAAGGAAAAAAGATTATATTCGTTTTCTCTACGTTAATTTTTAATCGGTTACAATGAAACCAGTCTGTCAGTTGATGAAGTGTAGTTTCCACTTTTTCAACTAACCGGTGTTCATTCACCGCGTGTATGCAGGCACTGGTATCATCAGCATAAAGAGTCAACGGCACACTAACATTAGCTTGAATGTCATTCATGTAAATGACAAATAATAATGGGCCTAATAGCGACCACTGAGGCACTCCACCATTTAAGCTTGCTACTTGTGAGTGTACGCGCTGGCCCATTTCATGGTCAATGATTTCTGTGATCTGCTGACGATTTGTGAGATAGCTACGTATCAGATTCAACGCATTACCTCTCACACCGTAGTAATACAGTTTCTCTAATAGTATATCATGATCCACAAGATCAAACGCCTTAGAGAGATCAATCACAGTTTATACTTGCAACTAGTGACGAAGAATTGAGGTCATTATAAACGTGTGAAAGTAAGCGTTCAATTGCCGTAACTGTTGATCTATGGTCTCGGAAACCATGTTGACTGTCAGAAAATAAATTATTTACTTGAAAAAAATTTGTGAGCCTAATCTTTAAACAATATTCAAAAACTTTTGAGATAGCAGGCAAAATTGATATAGGTCGATATCTGGTTATAACTTGTTTGTCGGCTTTTTTATGAACGGGTGTAATTTTGGCTGTTTTAAAAACAGTAGGAAAAACACCATAAAGAAAAGAGGCATTGATTATATTTGCAAGGACATCTGCCAAATGGTTAATACCATACTTAAGTACTTTGATTGGTATATCGTCTGTTCCAGTGGCTGCAGTATTATTTATTGTCATAACCGTTCTCTTTATTTCATTTGAATCAACAGGCATTAGAAATAAAGTATTTTGGGAGTCAATTTTATAGTTATTCAAAAGGGACATACTATTATTATTATTAGTACTTGGCCATATGGAAGGCAGTGATGTGCATTTTGATACAGAGGCAAAATAATTATTAAAATGATTACTGATGTCATAAGGGCATACTACTTTTTGACCATTGACGAGCAAACTGATAGGTGACGTTTTATTTACTTTATTTAACTCGTTCTTAATGACACGCCATGTGGTTTTAACTATATTTTCAGATTGTGAGATTATCGAATCCATATATTTCTTTTTTGCCGCAATAGTTATTTTCTTAAGAATAGAAGAATAGCGTTTATAATAACGCCTTAGAAAGCGTTTTAATGTAATAAACAATGAACGCTTAGTTCGGGCGGAAATAATTATTCCTTGGGTTATCCATTTTTTCCTGTTCAAAGGTCGTCGCTTACGCAAGGGGAAACTGATATTAAAAGCATCGTAGAATTTTTTATAGAAAAGAGACATTTTTTCGTCAACATCGCCACAGAGTAATGCATCACTCCATTCAATTTTCTCTAAGTTAGTCTTAAAGATACACAAATTAGCGTCAGAGAAAATTCGACATAATTCTCCGGTACATTTTATTTTATTACACAAATTCTTAAAGTGTATCAATACCGCATTATGATCGGAGAAATCAACCATAACATTTTCGATTTTAAATAAACTTGTATCGTGAAAATTTATAATTATGTTGTCGATACACGTAGATGAGTAATTTGTTATGCGGGTGGGACTTCCAACAGTAAACTTAAAATTAAAGGATTCCAGTAAAGTTTCAAATGACTTAGTTCTAATGTCCGGTTTTAAAATATTTAGGTTGAAATCGCCGCACATCAAGGCCCTGATCCCCATTTTCTTTACAATATGCTCCAATAATGATTCTAAGACAGTTAAAAAAAGTTGAATGTCATATTGGGGAGTTCTATAAATCTCAATAATTATGCAGTTTCCGATTGTAATTCCGCAACATTCAAATGTAGAAAGGACAGAGAAACTACTAACATCAAATACCACAAAATCTAAACAATCTTTAACATATATTGCAGATCCCACATGGCGCATCTCATCTCGACAATAAGAGGTAGCTAACTTGTATCCATCAATTTTAAGAGTTTTAATTTCAAAGTCACGCTGCCAATGTTCATTCAAACAGATGACGTCCACATCCCGACCGTTTAAGAATAATTCCATTGTAAGACATTTTTCACGTAAACCTTGTATATTACAATGCATTACACAGAAATCAAAGTCATCAGGGGGAGCATACATTAGGTCGTGGTTTTTGTTTAAAAATCCTGATTCGGAAAACAACTCGCACCTTGTATTCCTACGCCATGAAATACATGCAGATATGCAATATCTTGGCGCATTGAAATTTATAATCTGTCATGAATCTATCTTTCACAACATGGCTCCCATGATGACCGAATTGTAAGGAAGAACCTTTTTTGTAAAAAGGGCTTGATGATGTCGTAATGACGAAACCGATCGCCCGATCAATAAACGAAATTTGTAGTCCGACTTGGCGTTTCTCTTTCCCTATTCATCACGAATACAAACAGCTATGGACTCTCTTCATATAAATAACAAGGAATTAAATGCTTACAAAACTTCTTTATTCGGGAGAATAAGAACCTTTTTCAGAATAGTAGACCAATACTTATTTCCGTTTTATTTGATTTGCTCTTTTTTGTAGGTTTTGACTGTTAATTTAAATTGTACTGAAAATGTCAGCTTAGCTGATGAAATACATATGATTGTGGGCGGAGATTAATTTCAATTATAAATACTAAATATTTTAAAATTAGTATCAAGCTATTTTATTAAATAATAAATTTCATTTCCCTATACAAGACCAGCATAACATAGCTTTGCCCATATTGATTTATCGCAAAATAACCATAAATTCGGATAGAGTTACGCCGCGTATATTGTTCTAGAGATCTAGAGTGTCCAGTATTGTTTAGCACTTTATTTTCCGATTGCAAATCTTGAATTTCAGCAGTTTTCCCCCCTACTGTTTCGCTTAATTTGGATATACAGATATATTCACGGTGAGAGGTCTATTAGAATATTGGAATTGGAAACTACGCCTTGCAGATCGTTGAAAATTTGCACATGGTAATATAATCGATGAGGAAGTATTTAAATATTACAAAATTAGACATGGCGTACTTCCGGTTCTACCGGAAGTCGAGACTAAGTTTCTTATCTTAAATGGAATGCCCTGTATATTGTTACATTTTTGGATTCCAAAAATGTATATTGTTACATTTATTGTTAAATGTATATTGTATATTATTATATTGTATATTATTACTGTTTTTGATTTGAATCCAAAGCCACCTTCCATGAACTTGATGATGATATCAATTTGACGAATTGTCGTGCGCAATTAACTGGAGATACTTTTCTTTACGTGTTTGGTTAATTTTAATATAGATTATTGCGAAGTTCGGATCCGGCAAAACACGAGTATTTTGTAAAGTAATTTTGTTCTTTTGTTGTCAATTTATTACTTATTTGTTTATGTGTTTCTTGTGATTGATTGATTAAATCAACGTGTTTTGGACGTAACGTGTTTTCTTAATTTTTCACCGTTCCCTGTACAAAAAAAATTAAGTGGCGCCTACTTTTGGTTATGGCCTTCGCGGTTTGGATTTGAACCCCCCCGTCCCACTGAAGTTGGCTGGCAACACCGGAATATTCCGCTCCGGTGTTAAAACTTCTGCCTATTCGCTCAGGTAGGCAGGAACGGGTCTTTATTCTCCGTTTTGTTTGATGCGTTCAAAACTTTAGTGTATTCCTTCTCACTTTCTTCTCTTACTTTGTTTCCTATATCTTTCTCTGCTGACATCAATTTTTTTACGTGCGGTGCTTTTTTCGCAGATTTTCCTTTTACTGCTTATATCGTAGCGTTTAGTTGTCTTTACCTTTTCTTTTCTTTTCTTCTTTGTTTCTTTCTTTCTCAAGTTTTTCTTTCTGTTTATCTTCCTCTATTTTCTTCCATCCGGAAGATGTAATAACAAACGGAAGTCTCTCTGTTTGATGCTTGCCTTTTCGTTCCGGTGTATTGTGCCATAACAAATATTCGCTTAATATTGGTTTTGTAGGTGTGTCAGTTCGTTCAGTATCAGACATTTTTTCTAAGTGGCCAGTATCAAAATTATAGTTTTCAGGTCTTTCAGAAAGCCTCATTAAAGTTAACTCACCAGGTAAACTGGCAGATGACGATAGTCCAATGGTATTTTCGAGCAGAATATTGTCTTTGACATATTCATTGTAAATCGTGTCACTCTTCTCGTAGTTGGCTAAAGGTTCCTGAGAAATGAAATTTAATCGTTCTGGTTCACTTGCAGCGCTTTTTTGTTCAACGTGCTCATCTAAATCTTCAATTTGGAACCAAGTTGTATATCGTCATATAAACTAATTTTCTTATTTATGCTGTCGCATGATAGATTTTTCATATTATAACTATCATCGATTGTAATTGGAATTGCATTAATCAATTCTTCAGTAAGCAGAAGTTGTTCATGCAGCACCCCTGGTTCTGTTGGATCAATATCATCAATTCTAACAACGGAATCATTAACCTCTTCATTTATGTCATCGTCGTCACATTTTTTCAACTTTCGGAAAATTTTTACCAACAGCTCAAAATCATCAGTTGAATAATTCACATTTTCATTCCGCATTCTAATTTTAATTTTTTCCAGCTTTTCAACTCCGATAATTTCGATAAAATCACCGTATGTTATGCCTGAGTATTCACCAATGTTCTTGTCAACGGGCTACCTCGCTTTACTGGCTTTACCAAGGCACTTAGAATAATCTATATGGTCCACATTCCAAGGATATAAACCACATGCCCTGAAGCCATTAGAAATTGAAGAGGGATTTAGACTTGTTAAGGCTTCCTTCAAAATGTTGGCAAAGTGTACTTTGGTTAACTGAACTAACGGGTTACTTCTCCTCCATTTCAAAACTGCTACTTTCCAAGCGTTTTTTAATGGTTTAAAGCATGCGACATCTGCTGGCTGTAGAATTCTCGTTGCATTTGGATATAAAGCGATGAGGATTATCTCCAGTCATGAGCAAAGGTTACTGAGCTCGTAAGTCATATGGGACTCATGTCCATCGACGAATAAAATTATGGGAAATTCAATATTTTTTTGAACAAGGTGGGGGTAGAGTACATTTGAAACATATTCATAAAATAACTCCGACTTTATCCACCCGTTATCGCAAATTCCCACACCCCAATCATCTGGCACGCTATTAACAATGTGTGTGGGAAGTCTCCTATCTAAAAATTAAGAATAGACCTAAGAAAGAATTTGGTATAAAAAGGTGATGAAATTTTTTCTGAAAATTTTTTGAATGAATAAATATGAATAAATATCGATATAGATAAGCCTTTTTTTGGTTTTTGTTACTACCAAATTACCTACATAACTTGAAATGAAAAAAAACTTTCAAAATACCAGATGCGCCAATGACTAGAACCACACAAATTTAACAATGCGCTAGTCATTGGCAGTCGTGCCAATAATTAATCTTAAACCCAATTACCGGCACTCCTTAAATTAAGTGAATTTGTCAGATATAATATTATAACACTTGAGTAGATATAAAAAACAGACCACACCCTTTTTTCCCCATTTGAAATGCATTGACTTCCGGTCCAGTTTTCTGCCTCATCTGGGCCCGTGGTAAAGAGTGAGATGGAGCTCGAGAGAGAGAGAGAGACTGAGACAACGTAGTTCGGGCGTCCGTCCGCCAGATGCCTGCGGCACCGCTGCTATTTTCGTCGTCGGAACGTTAGTTCGGAAATTGTCCGCCAGATGGCCGTGACGCTGCGTCCGCCGGGTGTCGCCACCGGCGCTTCGCTGCGGAATTTTTTCCTCCGTCCGGAGAGAGATTCGAACCCGTTCCTCGGCGTTCGACAGGCGTCCACCTAAGCCGCTCGGCCGTTGTGTCAGTTGTTCGTGTCCGCTGGAGATGTGTAATATTAACGACGCGCGCGGTGAATGATGTCCTTATTTTTTCGTCGAATACGGATGCGATGTTGGTTGCGTCAATTTTTTTCCTCCGTCCGGAGAGAGATTCGAACCCGTTCCTCGGCGTTCGTGAGGCGTCCACCTAAGCCGCTCGACCGTTGGGTCAGTTGCTCGTATCAGTTCGAGATGTGTAATAATAACGACGCGCGGCGAAGGATGTCGTTTTTTTTTTCGTCGAACACGGATGCGATGTTGGTTGCGTCCGGCGGTGTCCATCTGGTGACAAATTGCGAAAGGACGATCGCCGGCGTCCATCTCGGAGACATCGCCTCGGTGGGTTTCTGTAAAAAGAATGACGCGCGCGGGAGCATAGATCGCTGCATGCAGCGGCGTCGCGGGAATTTCGAAAAAATGGGTCCTCGGGGCGTGCGCATTTCCGCGAGCAGAAGCGGACGAAAACGATGCCTGCGTGCGTATTAAAAAATAAAAGATGCGTTTTGCTTACGTATGTAGTTTATTACTATGAAAAAAACTTATATTCATAACTTGATAATAAATATTTACAAATTACATTTGCGTTAGTCATGGAACAAATACTGTAATTGTTTGTGTGATGCAGACAAGATGAATTTCTTTTGTTTAAATTCGGACAGTCAGGATCGGATTCCAGGTTTACGATTTCTATCGCTGGTAAATGCTCTTGGAGGAAATTTGCTTTGTGGTGACCTTTTACGTAGATTCGCTGATATCCGTGTGTAAATTGATGAAGAATATTCTTCACTTGTCTGTAAGGAATGTAACCGTCAGAGTAGCGTAGATAATGATAATTATTTTCTAGCCAAATAATTTGTCTTTTATGTTCCTTTTTTAATTTATTGAAAGGAACGTCGTGTAGGCCGAATACGAAATGTGCTATGCCACACGCGTCTCTGATTGCCAATTCTTTTACCACAAAACGTTCCAATTGGAATACTTCTATGTCAGCGTTTCTCAACCTTTCGGTATTTGCGACCCAATTTTCTATCACAATTTTCATCGCGCCTCCCTCCCCTCTTATACAATAACATACATCAATTAACAATTAACATACATTAATAATGTATACTCTTTGACGCTAAAGTACACTACGACCTTAATTACAGACCTTAAAAATTACCATGAATAGATAAAGCTATTGGTATTTGGCAACACCGATACGTTACATTGACACAACCAGAATCGAAGCCTCTCTCTATTTGCTCTCTGTCTTACGTCCACCATATCGATTCGATTTGTCTCGAATATTCTGGAATGGAATATTCTCAAGAATACTTAAATTTTGGGTTTACCAGTACTGAAGTAAATGAAGAAGAAAGGCCCGTGTGTCATATGCTTAAAAATTTTGGCAGCAGACAGTATGAAACCTAATAAATTTAAACGACGTTTGGAAACGCTTCATAGTGAGTATGTTAACAAACCCTGAGAATTCTTCGAATTCAAATTAAAATCATACATATGAAAAGCAAAAATCATTTTTTAAAAAAACTTTGTGAATGAAAAAGCTTTACTTGCCTCTTACAAAGTTTCATATAAAATAGCCAGATGTAAAAAACCTCACACCATTGGTGAAAAGCTTATTCTGCCAGCGGCAATTGAGATTGTAGAAACTATGTTTGGAGATAATTTTGCCAAACAATTGCAGACCATACCTCTATCAAATGATACTGTTGCCCGTCGAATTGGTGATATAGCTGAAGATGTACAGCATCAGCTTTTCAGGAAGTTGCATGACAAATTGTTTTCAATTCAGCTTGATGAGGCAACAGATAGCAATAAAGATGCTCATTTAATTGCCTATGTTCGATTTTGTGATGGTATGTCAGCAGTAGAAGAACTACTTTTCTGCAAACCAATAGAACTTAAAGCAACAGCACACGCATTATTTGCTATCTTAAATGATTTTATAAACGAGGCAAACATAGAATGGAAAAATTGCGTGGGAATATGCACCGATGGTGCTCGTACAATGTCTGGAAGATTCCAAAGTATACAAGCACTTGTGAAACAAAAATCTCCACAGTGTGTCTGGACACATTGCATGATCCACAGAGAAGCTCTGGCTTCCAAAGAAATGAGTCCTGGTCTGAATATTGTGTTAACGACGGTTGTAACCGTAGTAAATTATATAAAAATTAGACCCCTAAAATCTAGAATCTTTTCTGCACTTTGTAAAGACATGGGTGCAGTACATTCAGCGTTACTATTTTATTGCGAGGCAAGATGGTTATCACGTGGGAAATTTTTGCAACGTGTTTATGAATTAAGAAATGAAATCGCCATTTTTCTAGAAGAGGAAAACCGAACGGAAGCCGAGAAGTTTCGAGATGTTATTTTTCTGATGAAATTGAGCTACTTGGTCGACATATTCGAGAAATTAAATACCTTGAATCTTCAACTCCAAGGAGCAAACACAAATATGTTGGATACGAGTGATAAAGTTAATGCTTTTTGTAGAAAATTGGAATTGTGGAGCAGAAATTTAAAAAAGCAAAAAAATCTGGAAATGTTTGCAAATGTGGATGAATGTGTTAAAACTTACAAGGCTGAAGAACAACAGGTGAAAGTTGTTTTTGTAACCATTGAAAATCATTTAGCCATGCTGGCAAAAATTTTTAAAGTATTTTCTTGCTGACGACAACTTACTAGCAAGTTACGAGTGGGTTAGGGATCCATTTCAAAATACTCCCGAAGGTCTCTCAACTGCTGAAGAAGAAATTTTCATTGACTTCACAGCAAGTGTGCAATTTTGTAATAAATCACTCTTTGAATTTTGGGCAGGGGTGGATGATGAGTTTTATGCACTGAAAATGAGAGCATTTCGTATACTATTACCATTTTCAACATCCTACCTTTGCGAAACCGGATTTTCTGCGGTGGCTGCTTTGAAGACAAAATATAGATCTCAGCTAAATTTAGAAAAAGAACTCAGAGTGTCTATTTCTAATATTAAACCTTCTTTCGAGAAACTTTGTTCTGCAAAACAAGGAAATCACTAATAATTATGCAACTTGTAACAACAAGTTTCACAATTATTAGTGATTTAGTATTGATAAGTTAATTATGATAAACACATTGTGCAATACCGATACAATTCTATTTATAAGTGTATTATATCAGTGTAAACGTGTATTTTATTTTTTATTATGTCAGAATGAATTTTATTTTGTTTTTCCTTCAGTGAATTGAATAATTTTTTTTCGATGTGCTCGCGCCCCCCTAGGGGGCGCGCCCCACAGGTTGAGAATCGCTGTGCTAATGAATTAAATCGGCAGAAAATTGTATTTTATGAACTAGATTTCATTATGTCTACACTAAGCATTTAAGAATGCTTCGATAGACCAATTTTCTTTATCCTTGTTTCGTGGTTTACTTGACAGGAAAAGTGTTTGCCGGTAGAGGAGGGTAAACTTGGTACCTAAATCGTACCTCCCCATTTCTCGTAAGCCGTAATGGTGATAAGCGCTTGTAGTGGCGGAAACTGTGAATAACAGTAAATTACAATGGTTTAACCTAGCCATGTTATTGTGATAGGCATTCTGTGAAAAAATATTGAAAAAATAAGTTTTTGGACTAGTCTTCAGTAAGACTTTTACGTCAGTCATAATTTTGCACCAACTCTAGTAAAGATAAAGAATGAAATAAGTTTTTGTGCAATCTTATTTTTCATTCTGTTAACGCCGACCAGTTATAAAAATTTTCCTTAGCAAATTTAAACTCACGATGATGCGCCACAGCTCACAATAGTTCTTTATCAATTCGCACTGAAATAGAAACTATATCTCTGAGGTTTCAAATACTTACGTGTTCAAATAAATTATCCCAGAGAACTACGGACACCCAAATTCTAACAGAAAATTCATACAAAAACAATTTAAATGAAAAGTTGACTGAAGTAAAGAAGAAAAGCACACATAAGAACTTGACAGTAGATGAGGCTCTCAAAAGGAAAATTCGATTTTGGAACATTGATCTTAAATCGTACTTTTTCGTGTTTTTGAAAAACTTTTGTTTCTTAAGAATTTGTAATTTTTCATTTTTGTTTGCTTGTAAAATTAATGACTTTGTTAAAAAAGAGTTTACTATTGCTGGTGCGGTTTATTTTTCTTCAAATTTCGTAAAGCTATAGACATATTGCTATGACATATAACCACTGGTTATTACCAGACTTTTGATGTGTCAATGTATCTTTTAACTATTTCATTAGTCTTGTGGTTTACTTAGTAGCAATTTTTCTTTTTATAATTATCTTTTGTATGTAAATAAAGTGGGACTATGTAGAAAGAGCAGCAGTAGAGATAAATAAAAATGCTAGACTTATATTCAAACTTTTTTTTATTTTATTCAAATTTTTAAATGCTTCATAAAAACAATGATGTTGATAACAATAGTATCGATAATTATTATTAATTTATTATAAATTGTATAAGTCAGTCAATCAATGATAAGTGTTGTTTGTAATAAGCTATTCGCTCAATGATAAGTGTTCATATAATAATTGTAATAAGCTATTCGCTCAGTGATAATTATTTGTGTAATAACTGTTTACTCAATGATATTTATTTTTATGTAAATATAGAAGAATTCAAATGGTTTAGAGTTATTCACTCCGTGATGGGTTTCAAAAGAATGAGTGTTTATGTAATAAGCTAATCGCTCAATGTTAATTACTTTTTGTGAAGGAAGTTAAATTGTTTGGAGTTAATCACTCCGTGATGGTTGTCAGATGAATGAGAGCGAACGTCAGTTCGACGCGCTTTATATAGGCTCCTCCCCGCGACGTCGGCGCTAGTTTTTTATTTTTGAAAAGCCAATGATTTATTTTATTTTTCCTTTGATTTCTATTCCATAAATTTTCAGTGAATCTTTTGTCCGTTTGTTTCGTCAATCATAAAATAATTTTCTATTTAAGATTTCATAATAAAATGTTTTAACTTTGCCTTTGATTTTCTTAAATTTGAATCTAAAAATAGGGGTTCGAGGCTAAATGACGTCACGAATCCTACCTAGTTCGAGATTATCCTGTCATCTTGTTATTTGTCACAACGACGTACATGTTTGTGTCAGTGATTGTCAAATTATGTGGTTTTTTCATCATTTTTAACAAATTTCGGTAAGTTAAAACATTAGATTGAACTATTACACAAGATCAACCTATAATTCATGACAGCTGTCACTGGAACATTATCCTGCACCTTCAAGACCGGCGCATCAAGACTACGTCCAGAAACGTTCCGCTGCGCATCTTGTTTCCTGTCTGCCAACTCCCTAGCCTGTTCCTCGAGCCAGTTACAGAAACTTCTTATGCTATTGTCAACCCATGCTTCTTGTGTTGGTGAATTTAACAACAAAATTGAAGACTCTGGATCAGACACTGTAAGATATAATTTAATTAGTATAATTTTTAATATATACTTAAATTGCCCCTCTGTTTCTGTTTTAGTTAAAGATTTTCATCTAATGTTTGTGTTGGAAATAAGAAAATGGTGTTCTTAAGGAATTTCTGTATGGTTCAAAGAATACACATAAAATTAAGGTATGTTACATTTTATTTGTAAAATAAATATTTAGATCTTTGTTTTATTGTTGTAGGTGAAGAATTTCCTTTGCATGTGAAGATTGGAAGTAACTCTCTGCTTATTTGAAGAATCCGAAAACTGTGTGTCCTTGTGAACATGACAATATGTTCTTAAGGGGACGAATTAAGTAAGTTTACCCTACTGTGTGCATGAAACATAAAAAAATGTACATTGAAACGCCTACGCATTCAGTACTATTTTAGCTATGTGTAAATATGAAAGATAAGAAATTGACACTGGTAACAGTGATAATTATTTATTTGTTATAATACAAAAGTTTAAGAAAATATAAAAAAGTAAGTACGTCAAATTTAATGTCCGTGTCCATAGTGAGCTGGATGTTGAGCATGTCCGGTTCTTTCGACTTTCGCATTAAACCCATTGTGTTTGTCCGCGGTATAATGAACAGTTCTGATGGTACCATCGGGTTCATGGAGCGTGTAGAATCCGGTTACTTTATCACCATCGCGTTCTTCATGTTGACTTTTCTTGTCCCCAGTATGATGATCGGATACTCCGTATTTGAAATCGTATTTGGGATGAGCCTAAATACAGAAATGTAACGTGCCTTTTTTTTCTATATTTTTAAATACTTACATGATGATCATGTCCGTGTGCTGAAGCATGGCCACCGTAAGCGTAAAGGTGACTGTTTGCGTAAGAGTCTCCGCCGTGGCCCTCCGTATGAGCGAAGATCACAAAAACGCAAAGAGCAATAACCTGTTTTCAATTCGTAATATTATACATATAATTTAATAGTATATTATTATACAAGTTTCACAAGAAGGCTTATTGTAACACGAGTGGGGTTGGGGTACGACTAGCGAAGCGTAGCGAGCTAGGAGTGCCCCAACGTAACGAGTGTTACAATGCCTCTTGTGAAACGTGTATAATATACTATTTTTTCTACTTTGCGTCACTTATTGAACAAAAATATGAAAAATATTGGATCTTCTTAGTATATGGGCAATTTTAGTTGTAATGCATGGCAACACTGAAAACCTTTCGTTTTAATCAAAAGTCACATTAACAAGTTATTAATTTTCCTTATCCAGCTTCATTGTGAGTATATTGTTAAGTAACAAATAAATATTGTGCTATTTTGTAAAATCTATTAAATATTTTCAATTAAAAATGACTAAAATTTCCCCAAAAACAGTGTCACAATGAGCTTCATTGTGAAACTGTTTTTGGTGTCACAATGAATCCATTGTGAACGCAAAGTAGAAAAAAGCATTTTATAGACTTACCTTGCAGATCATTATTGTTCTTGACTGGTGATACAAGAGAAATGTATTGATTTTAGTTTCAGTTGGCTTTATATAGTGTAGTCATTACAACATGCACGCAGAAACGCAAGAAACTGATTTTGTATTTGCCCTGACGTGAAAGTAGGCATTCCAAAAAGTGCGGCAAGCTTTTCTTACAATTTCTGAAAAACATCCGTTTTATTTTAATAGATACACAGATTCAAAATATAACTGGTTAGACTAATAATTTGTTGCGTAATTAATAACTTACGGGAGTTGTGGGCGAACGACTTTGATCAGTTTTTGTATTTAGTTTCACGCGGATTAAAAGCTCTTATTCACCTGCCGAATCTGTAATCTCAAAAAGTGTGGAGTGATTCGATGCGGACTAATCTCGTGCCTGCAACAATGCGGCTAAATTGAAAATGCAGACAAAAACTGAAATTTCGGTACTCGTTTTTTGTTCCTGGCTCTTATTATGTGAGATAATTGTTGTTATTATGTTCGTTAAATAATATACATTGGTTCTTTCGTAATGTGAATTTGTAAAAGTTAATACGTTATGTGTTATGTGAATATTTATTTATGTAATACAGCTAGAAAAATGTCGACAAATAATGAAAACTGTCAAGAGAAACATGTATAGATAACTGAATAAATGCTAAAGCAGTCAATCGTAACGAACCGTATTAATTAAATATGAAAGCTCAGGGAAGCTAAATACTGGTATGTAATAATTCTAATAATAAGTAAAACAATATTTCAAATCATTTATTTCAAAACATTTGATACCTCATTTACTAAAAACATTAATTCGAAATTATTTATTTTAAAAATTCCTTAATTTTAAAAATAAAAAAAAGGAATTTAAAAATTTAAGGTTTAACCCTTTGTTCCCGGAAAATTTAAATTCTTATATATTATGTCATATATGCTTAAAGCTGTTGAATTTGAATTATTAGAACATAAATTCAGCTTCATTTTTTTTTTCAAAATTTTAATTTAACATTTAGGCCGTGGTTTTAGTAAGAGACCACTAGGAAACTAAATATAAAAAAAATACATGTTTAACAATGATTTATTTATTATTTCTTATGATACAACAAAAAACAGTTTTTTCGATTATTGAGACATAATCCCACGTTACACATATTGCATGCGAGTTCTGTGACAGTCTTGTCTGACGTGCCATGAATAGGCATGTGGAGACATTGGTCGAATCGTATTTCATAAGGTACAGAAGTTTTGAAGTGATTTACAGGTGGATTAGATTTTCTAGAATTTGGTTTCTGTTCAGCTCCTATCAAACCCAAAGCTACAGATAATCTGAAAGTTTTTAGATTATAGGTAGCACATTCTGTTCTCTCTTTGAAAATTATGAAAGAATTGACTACTGCTAAATCTACAAAGTACCACATAATTCTGTGCCACCATTTTTTTGATTTTCGGTCAACCTCGTAAATTGATTTCAACATGTCCATTTTATCTACGTATCCCATGTTATTATTGTACTCCTTTACCATATTAGGACAAATGACTTGCTCGGTGGTACCATCTTTCAGCTTCCTGGATACAGTCGCACACTGTGAAGGATCTTGATAATTTCCAAGAAAGAAGACCGTTTTCCTATCTTTCCACTTCAAAAACACAATGCCATCCTTACTAACTCGCCAATCAAAATCCCCTCTTTCTAGATCCTTATCATCTTTGACATCAAGAGGGAGATTTTTTCTGTTCTTCCTAAGAGTTCCGCATGCATAAATGCATTCTGCCTGCAAATCTTTTTGCAATTGCACTGAATTAAAAAAATTATCAAAGTAAACATCAAAACCTTTGCCTACTAAAACTCTTGTCAAATCTTTTACCACTCGTGCGCCCAAATCTTTTTCATTTGATTCATGTACTTTCCCGGTGTATATTTGAAACTGAGAGACAAATCCCTGTTTCATCTGCTCGTATCCAAACTTTATATCCTCTTTTTATAGGTTTTGAAGGCATATATTGGTTCAAGGTACTGCGACCCTTGAAGCGAATCATCGACTCATCGATGGATTGATTTTGTGACGGCATAAATGAGTTTGAAAATGTTTCCGATAAGGTGTCTATTAGAAGTCGGAGT
The DNA here is from genome assembly GCA_958336345.1 of Dorcus parallelipipedus. Classification (NCBI taxonomy): domain Eukaryota; kingdom Metazoa; phylum Arthropoda; class Insecta; order Coleoptera; family Lucanidae; genus Dorcus; species Dorcus parallelipipedus. The sequence goes on along the minus strand of OY284483.1, from coordinate 8,162,242 downwards.
TTATAGAGTTTATCAAAATTTTCCGATCCTCTTTGGGGCATTATCGAATTGTCACAAAGATGAATGTGACCTAATAACCAAGCAAAGCGATCTCTACACATGGCTGAACTTATAAAATGGTCTCGCATTTCTAGTCTAGATGACCAATAATCACAATAACTGGGTAACTTTTTAATTCCCATCAGGATATTGATTCCAAAGAATATTTTAATTTCTTTAGAATTGGTAGGTTTATACGAGTTTACATTTCCGCCATTCTTCTGCAAGGCATAGAGATTTGTATGAAAAGCAATTTTATCGATGAGATCGTTTGGAAAAATGTAAAGAAAAATATCGACAGGACTCTCTAATTCAGCAGGAATATTTGGGCCAGTACGTTCATTGAAAACTTTCTTGTATTTTAGACAATTTTGTGCTGAGTTGGTCCAAATAGTTTTTGCGGCTAATTCTTTAGATTGCACTATCGACAGCGGTAATTCATCTTCACTCTCCCATACGTCGTTATTGGTAGTCTGGTCCAAGTTATAATCGGCAAAAACTATAGGCAGTGAATTTATATCGAAAAGGTTATTATTTTCAATAATAATGTCATTTAATTCATCAGCAGTACTATCAAAATCTGATTCGACATCTGAAGGTATCTCGTCAATAAGTGTGAGAAAATCTTCCTCTTTCATATCTTCGAGTTCCTTCACAGAGTACAACTTTTTATTTCTACCTATGAAGGATAAAAGAATATCAGTTTCCTAGTGGTTTCGCCGCGGAACTGACGGGTTTCTTTGCAAATAAACTACCGAAACAGTTATGTTTTTATACTCAACGCTACACTAATTTCTTATACATAATTAGTACTAATAGTTTCAACAAATAAACTTACCCGACATAATAAAAAATTGAAAATATTCACTATACCACGTACACGTGCAAAAAAATATAATTTGCGCCGGTTCGTAACTTATTCTTACCGACAAAATTTAAAATTCAGCAGTAATTTGCATGAGCATCGTATAGAGGACACTATTGGTTACAGTTCCATCTATGTGGTTTCAACTGATTACCGGTAGTAGATTATTTATAAAATTTTATTTTTGTGGTTTCATCGCAAAACCACTAGGGCGCAAAGGGTTAAAAACTATCAAGTTGCGTTTCCGTTTCTCTTTTTAGTTTCCCTTGAATTTTTAATTTTTTTCCCTCCAGCAGAAGTTGTCAAACGATAACGAAACATGGAGCAACTGAGGTGTCTATGATAAGATTATAACGAAATTGTTATAGGGGAGAGCGGGCCAAATTAATATTTCAAAGCCAGGAGAAAATTCAGATTTTCATTCGAGTCCTACAGATACCTTAGTCTATTACCAACATTCATGGCTTATCTCAAATGAAAAAATGCAGTTGTTTTTGTTCAGTTATATTTTCCTGCAAAAGGTGCATTTGTCCGAAACTGCCCCATAGTGAGGTACATCCGGACAAGTTCTATAAAATTCAGAATTTATTTATTTCTAAATGAAACAAAACGATATTTCTAAAGAAAAAGTTTATTGAATGTTGCAACCATAAATATTGACATTAAATTGAATGCATCCTTGAATTTCCTGGTGTTGACTCGGGATTAGGTAATTTTGAGACTGTTTTCTCTGGAAACATTCGGGAATGTCCGGGAAGCGGAAGCCGCCTTTATACTTTTTCAAGAAATCCACGACGTGGATTCCAAAATTCCAATGTACCAATAAAATGAAACTACCCCACCTGATTTGTCCGGTCTTGCCCCACATAGCAAAAATACATAAATGACAGAATATAATTTCGCACATGGATTGAATCTACTATTTTATGAGGTTATGAGGTTTTCATAGGTTTAGCGATGCCTAAACGTATCAAAATCTGAGGTAAATAGTATAAATATTACCTCTAAGTTGTTTGCAAGCCGTTAGAGCTTACGATGTCTGCAGTAAAAGTTATAAGAGGAACCCTATTTTTGAATTTTCTCAAATAAAGGGTGAACTCGGCAAAATCCGGACACCTTTGACAGTGCATATCTTAGCAATCCTTGCATCAAGGTAGCTGCTATTTAGCATCAAGATAGCCAGAATATACAAAAACAAAATCTGTCAGTACTATTGTCGCCGTGTCAATGGGCGCGTTTAGCGAACAGCAGCTGCTGAGTTGCTTACTCAGCAATCGTTTGTGATTGGTTCACATTAAGGTAATAGCCAATCACGAACGATTGCTGAGTCAGCAACTCAGCAGCTGCTGTTCGCTAAACGCGCCCATTAGTTGTCAAAATGGTTTCGTTGGAATTGGAAAGAAGAAAACTGATTTTGCACGAACATATGCAAAATAAAAACGCGAGATCAAACGTCAGATCGCTAAAACTTTAAAAATTCCCAAATCTACGGTTGCAGATGTCATCAAACATTTCAAAGAACGCCTGACTATCCAAAGAAAGTCTGGAAGTGGGGGTGAACATGGTCAAACTGAACATAACTTGGCCAAAAAGGTTCTTCAAGCATATACAAAGAATCCAAAGATTTCATCCCGTGAAGTTGCGGTCAAGGTAAAAAAATCCCAGACATATGTGCAGAAAGTTAAAGCCAGAGCTGGATTAAAAAGTTTTAAAGCCCAAACAGTACCTGATAGAGACGAAAAACAAAATTTAAAAGCAAAATCCCGCTTTAGAAAGCTTTATGAAAAGCAATTAACGACATCCAAATGCATTGTTATGGACGATGAAACCTACTGTTTCAAAAACTTTAATTATATCGCTGGTCAGGTTTTTTATACAGCCCGCAGTCGCAAGGATGCTCCTGAAGCTTGCAAGCGTAAGATAAAAGCAAAATTGTCACAGAAATTTCTTGTTTGGCAGGCCATCTGCTCCTGTGGCTTGAAAACCACCCCCTTCATTACCTCTGGAACTATAAACTCAGAGATGTACCGCAAAGAATGTCTCCAAAAACGCCTGTTGCCGTTCCTTAATAAACATGACAGTAAACCATTATTTTGGCCAGATCTGGCAACGTGTCATTACTCGAATGAAACGATCCAATGGTACCTTGATAATGAAGTAGATTATGTTCCTAAAGAATTTAACCCACCCAATAGCCCAGAACTCAGGCCAATTGAAGAATTCTGATCTATTGTGAAGACAATCTTGAAGAAGAATGAAGTGTGAATGAAGAATCTTGAAGTGGCTTTGGGCGTCTCGAAAAGTTGATAAAGCCATCGTACAAAAACTTATGCGACGAGTGCGCCATAAAGTTCGCTCGGTAGCATATGCTACAAATTCGGAATAATTTAATGTATTAATGTATAATTTTTAGTATTGTTGAGTAGTTTAAAAGTAGATATTTGCTTTTCTCAAAAATTTTGGAGTTTCTGTTTTATAGCCTTTTTTAAGTGTCCGGATTTTGCCGAGTTCACCCTTTAATTGGATTATACGCGATTGAAGTTGTTCAACAATAATGGACCACGACCTACTACTGTAGTAGGATACATATTCTCGAAATGTTCAGTTTTATAGCACTCTATAACAGTAAATTTGACTTTTCCGGAGGTGCCCCATGTCCGAACCTGCCCCGCTCTCCCCTACAAATTTTAATCGGACAAGAATCAAATTTAAGATTTATTTTATCATAAAAGAAGTCTGAAAACATTTTTAGAGAATAAGATATAATCTAAGGAAGAAATCTAATCTTAATTTAACTTGAAGGCTTCCGCAGCCTTCGTCCATAATTATTTGAATTGCCTTCCATCTGGAACCGCTTCACGTTCTTCTAATGCCTAACCTTACCAATTAGATAACTTGAATATAATATCCCAATTTTGGAAAATGTTCTGCAGAATGCGTCATGGGAGAGTAAATTAGTATTATTCTTGTTAAATTTGAGAAATGAGAAGTCTTTTCACTACAAAACCTTTAATTATTTCTTTCTAAACCGGTTTTGCCTAATCCTCAGTAGAACATTACATACACATAAATTAAGTAAGCGGGTGTTTACAAACGTCGTGCGTAAAGTAAGAAAAACGCACAGCAAGGGCATTTGCACCTACTATACGCACGCTTGTAGTTAGATCTACGTAGCCGCATCACATTAGATTGACAGTCGTCGAAATTGCAAGTGTCATTGCTGATTATTTTGAACTTGAATAATAAGGTAATTTTTGTAGTCGCAGATAATAGTATATTATGCAACAAGTTTTATAAACGGCATTTTAGTCACGAGTTTTAATTAGGCACGAACGAAGCGCAGCGGAGCGAGTGTTTAATAAACGAGTGTCTAGAGAAGTTTATAAATCAAATTGCATACTATACTTTTTCTACGACCAACACAAAAATACTAAAATTCGGAAATTGTGCCGTGACGCCGTGACTAAAACGCACAAAGTCACAGCTTGTCAATGTGTATTTAAAAGATCGCTTAGCAACGTGGAAACGATAATACGATAACTTGTGTTTGAAAGATGGGAGTAGAAAAAGTATAGTAGAAAACTCGGGTTGTAAAGCAATTACGCACTTGTGGAATTACTTGCATTCGCCGCTACTTTTGCACCGTGCGTAATATGCTATCTACGTCTCTCGTTATAACGCGTGATTTTTTAAATTTTTTATCAACTCTCGCCATGGAATTTGGACGGCATGTCGTAGCTTTACTGTAAAACAGCAAAAAGGAGTGCAATGACGGACTTTTCACTTATGCTAAGAGATGCCATCCAGATTTCATGGCAAGAATTGATAAAATTTTTTAAAAATCACTCGGTATAATATACTGTAATGATTCGTCGACACCAGTCAGTCTAATACGTCACAGCCGACGCGACTAAGTCTAGAACCGTCCGTCGCTGGAATGAGCACCACCCTTTCTCGCGCCTACTGAAAAAACTGCCCTGGCTTATAAAAGCAAGCAGCCGTAGAATGTAACCAATTCGGCATTGGAGTTCCGCATTAAAGTTCGCGTTAGACTTTTGCTAGGCTATTAAAGTAAATTAGAATATAAGCTTGTAAATAAATTAGTGTTACAGTGTGAGTTTATAAATAAATTAGTTTATTAAGTATACCGTGTTTTGTTTTAAAATAAAAATTAATCGAACCCTTAAAAATGTAACAATGCTATTAACCTTCAAGTAAAAATTACATTATAATACTTAAAAATAGTAAAAACTTACGTTACCTTCTAAATTTTGGTAATTATATGGGTAAATGTGTATAAAATATTTCTGTAAATGACTGAAAATGTAAATAAATAAATAAACAATTTGTTAGCAGAAAAAATTGAGTTCAGTTTTATAATTGGCAATATGCTGTACTGTACTGCAAATTCAATGAATGTTAAGAAATCAGATACACAATTTCCAATTTATAGAATTAAAGAAATTATTATTATGAAAAAATGTTTGTTCAATGCGAACACTACTAAGAAAAAAATTACAATGGAAAAATATTTCTAAATTCTCGGCTATATCAAATTTATTTCCTTTTGGAAGATCATGTAATTTGGTATTTGAAGAATAATCAAATGTGTATGATGTGTTTAGTAGATGATTAGCAAAATCAAATCCGACTTATTTAATCTCAATGATCTTAGATGTTCATTAATACGAGTTTTTAGGTTCTTACCAGTTTGTCCTATATATGTTGCTTTACAAGTAGTACAATTCAGAGAATAAACACAATTTTTGCAAAAATTATCAATTTTGTCTTTATTATGACATAGTAAATTTGAAAAAGTTATTTGATTAGTAAATGACATTTTTAAACCTAAAGATTTTAGAAATTTTTTTATGATAAATTTGATAAATTTCCAACATATCGCAGAAGTGACGTAACTCAAAATTTTTCATTTTCAATTCAATATCTATTTATTGAAAAATCGACACATTTAAACTACCAATACTTCACTTGTATTGAAACGTTTCACAACCGTCTCATTTCGAATTGTGTCGTTTCTGATTAAGTGATTACTGTGTCAAGATTGTTCACTTGTATCACCTCTGAAGCGGGGGTGCGATATGCAATAAAAAAGAAGTTAATATTTGTTGAATTTAAGTTGTCTATTATTGGTGGGTATATAATGTTATTTGATAATTTATTTTTTACTCTGTTAAAAATATTGAAAATAGTTTTAATTGGGAAGTTGTTAATGACTTCCCAATTAAAACCATTTTCAATATTAAGCAATAAATAAGCAATTTGAATAATAATATTAATTTCTTCTTTGAAGTCTAATACTTTTACGTACGAAAATAGGTAAGTAACAAATATTGTTCATTGGTTAGTTATTCACTAAGTGTTCATTAAATATTCATCAACCGAGTACAGCGATCTTTTAAGAAGATAATCACGACACTTATTTTTAAAAGTTTTTAAGTTCTGTTCATTTTTTATTTCGGGAGGTAACACATTGTAGCACTTTGCACCGATGTATTCCGCGTTGTTTTGTCCAACATTTAGACGGTGGAAATCTGGTCTGATGTCTTCTTGTCCTCTGGTAAAATAAGTATGGAAATCGCAGTTTCTTTTTGTATTTGTATTGTGGATCAGTACAGATAATTGGTATATGTATAGTGAGTATACTGTCATTATTTTGTAATTAGAAAACAGATTTCTACAACTTGTATCAGGCTTAACACCGGCAATTATTATTATTATCTTTTTTTGTTTCACAAATATCTCATTGATGAATCTGCTACTTCCCCATAGAATGATCGCGTATGAAATTATTGGTTGCGCTAAACCGAAATATGCTTTTAATAATATGTCCGTGGTTACCATAGATTTTAGGTTTTTAAACATAAAGATTATAGAACTCAGCTTTGCGCTAGTTGATTTCACATGTTGCTCCCAAGTTAACTTTTGATCAATACGTACACCAAGGAATTTTATATCACGTACTTCATGAATTGACTTATTCTGTACTTGTAACAGGATACTACTATTTATTTGTTTATTTACAGGATAGAATTGTATGAATTGTGTCTTTTGATTATTGAGAATGATTCCGTTGTCGGTAGCCCATTTTTGTATTTCGTATATTGCGGAACGACTTTTCCCTACGATTTCTTCTATAGTTTGTGCCGTCATTATCATTGAAACATCATCTGCATACATATTAACTTGGTCAGCTGATGGACATTGTATAGGAAGATCATTCATCATTATGCAGAACAAGAGTGGGCCGAGTATTGTGCCCTGCGGTACGCCCCTACTGGTATTTCTAATCTCAGATTTTTGGTGACCTATCGAGACTATTTGTTGTCTATCTTCTAAGTAAGACGAGATCCATTGATGAGCTGGTCCTCTTACTCCATAACAATAAAGTTTACTGAGAAGCAATTTATGGTCAACAGTATCAAAAGCACGACTCATATCAAAAAATAGGCCAATACTTTTGTTCTTGTTATCTAGGGCTTCTATCACTCTTATTAAGGCTTTATGTACTGCTGATGTCGTAGACTTTGACTTTCTGGAGCAATATTGACTCTCGCTGAAAATATTACATTTTTCAAAAAATTTATAAAGTCTGTTATGGAACGTATACTCGAAAATTTTTGAAATTTGGCATTGTACTGAAATTGGACGATAATTTTCAATATTCTGTGGATCTCCTGTGTTCTTGAATATTGGTATAATTTTGGATCCTTTTAAACTGTTGGGATATACTCCTTTTTTTGTAAGAGAGGTTGACTAATTGCGACAACGGTTCAACTATGTAATCAGATATTATTTTTATTATTTTGCCAGGGATTCCATCTGTGCCTGAAGACATTTTGTTACAGCATTTCACTATGGCTTTCTTGATTTCAACTTCATTTGTTGGTGTTAAGAAAAAACTATTTAAACTATTCTGCGATGTGCAAAGACGTGGTACTGGACTGTTTTGTGCTAGTTGTACTATAAAGTCATTGAAAAGATTTGCCGTTTCGACAGGTTCTAGTTGGACATTATTAATATTAATTACAATGTCTTCTCTACTTTTTGGTTTTCTGTTCTCATTAATTATTTCCCAGCAAGTTTTATTCATATTAGTTGTATCCAATAACTTTTTATCGTTACATCGCTTTTTTGCTTCATGTAATTGTGACCTATAGAATGCTTTTAGAATTTTAAGTCTTTCTTCGTACCGTTGACTTTTTATGTTTTTCTTGACTTCTACCATTTCTCTAATCAATATTGACAGTTGTTTTAGATCAGGTGTTATCCACGTTTTGTTTTGTGCAGTGTATTTACGTGTTTTCCTTATTGGAAAAGCTTTGTTGAAATGCAAAAGAAGTTTGTTTTGAAAATTATCAAAACTCTCCTTCACATCTTCGTATTGTATATTCCAACGTTCTTCCTTTATGTATTCAATGAATTTGAGTTGATTATGTTGATTATAATTACGGATGTATATCTGTTTGTCTTCCTGTTTTATAATTTCAGAAGGAATAGTGACAATTTGATGCGTGTGATCTGAGAGGTGATTGCGGACAACTTCAGTTTTAGCATTTGAAATATTGGAGAAAACCAAATCTATGCAAGTACGAGAGGTGTTGGAGAATCTAGTTGGCTCCCGAATAATTTGAGATATATTATATTCTTTGCCAATATTTATCAACAATCTTTGAAGATTACCATCAGTAAGCATGTTGATATTGAAATCACCACATATTACGATTTCTTTATTGTTATTGTATATTTCACTTAGAAGGAAGTTCATTCTTTGGATTATCGTATCATCATTTGAAGGTGCACGATAAACACATGACAGTGATAACACATTACCTTTGTACTTTATATGTACCGTAGTGACTTCAAAAACCTTATCAAGGCTATCAACATTAACTTTTTTGCGGTTATTTAATTCGTTTTTTGCAAAAATGCACACGCCACCGCGGGCATATTCAGTTCGGCAATAACCATTAATTAATTTGTATCCTCTTATTATGACTGAATCCAGTTCAGCCTTCTTAAGCCAGTGTTCTGAAATACATATTATGTCGATCTGTTGTTCTTTCGCTAGGACCTCTAGTTCCAGTCGTTTGTGATTAAGACCTTGAATGTTTATATGCATTATTCTAAGTTCAGTTTTTTTGTTATCCGTTTTAGAGTGCTGTAATTGCTATTGATCATCTTCTTTAATTTTGCTTCTTTGAATTTCTTGAATCCTAATGTAGCTGGGGCAGCTTTGATCCCATGTTGTATGGCCACTTTCGATTTTAAGATTATATTTCTGTTTCGCATCTTCACAGTTCGCACATTTTGGTACTGTTTCGGTACAGCTCGCAGTTAGGTGTTCTTCAGCACAGATTGCACATACCCTGCTTTTACTACAATTATTTGCTACATGTCCGTACTTTTGGCAATTATAACACCTCACGATTTGGAGGTCTTCCTTAACTTCACATCTACCCCACCCTATAAATAGTGTCATAGTATAATAACGTTATTATTTTCATTGGCAACCACGCTGCTATATGTTCTTTTAATATCACTGTTTTTTATTTCAGGTATCTGCAGCCTAGATTTTTCCTCAATTTCGGTAAGTATTTTGTTAATTTTCTCTTGTATTTCATCCCTACCTTTTTGCTTATCATTTTCTACATTCTGGGTTAATTCGTTTATAATTTTTATAAGTATTTTATTTTGCTCGGTTAATATTTCGACTGTTCCAAACAACCTTTCATATTTATCTTCTAAACCAGTTAATTTATCTAAAATTGTTTCATACGGCTCTTTTTGTGCGTATTTTATTTTCGCTTTTTGTATAGCACCAGTACCTTTGTAACAGGCACAAGACGTTAAATTGTTTTCAATTTTGTAGCCCAAAACTTGGGCACAACTGTTATGGAAGTATGCATTGCAATTTACGCATTTAACTGTACTCATCTCATTAACTACGTTACTTTTACATCGCTTGCAAGTTCTTCCTTCATTCTCTATTTGGGTTTCCTTTTCTTCTATTTCCATCGTTCAGTAATTTTATTTCGTATTTCAGGATTACAGGAGTCTTGGTGAATTCCGCTGGAGGCGACGAGATGTCCGATGAGTTGAAGAGAAATTCCCGAGGCGTAAATAAATTGGTGGATATAAATGACCGTTGTGTTTATCAACAATGTTTTACTGATTACAAGTAAAAACAATGTATCGGGCACCAGGCCGGTCTGGGACTCGCCCAAAAAACCTGACCTGGCTTGAATATCTTGCTTGGTTTCACCTCCCGTTTGAACCGCGTTTGATTGTGTGATATGTATGGAACTTTAAACTGTTTTACTTACGTTGTACGTAATTCAAAAATTTTCTGCTTTTGCACTATTTATGGTTTGTACAAGGGAGTTGCACTGGTTCGATAGTTAACTAATTAAGTTTGGTAAAACTACTGAAAAAACTTGTCAAAAGCGGAGCACTCTCGACACGTCTACACTACTCTGTGCACTCTACTCAAAAGTTACCAGTTATATACCAGTTACCATATTACCAGTTATAAAACTGAACTCATTTTTTTCTGCTAACAAATTGTTTATTTATTTATTTACATTTTCAGTCATTTACAGAAATATTTTATGCACATTTACATTTATAATTATCAAAATTTAGAAGATAAGTTTTTACTATTTTTAAGTATTATAATGCATTATCTTTAATTTTTACTTGAGGGTTAAATATTTTTAAAATGTTCTACTGAGGATGCCGATTAGGCAAAATGGGTTTAGACAGAAATAATTAAAGATTTTGTAATGAAAAGACTTCTCATTTTTCAAATTTAATTAATAAACTACAAAATAGCATGGAGTACAAAATTGTCAAATTTGAAAAAAGTGAAAACTGATAGAACATATTTTAAACAAAGGTGCGCATAATCAAAGAAAAAGGATTTGTAAACCAAAAAATGCAAGAAAAAATAAAATAACAGCATAAATTTTGTACGCATGAAACACCAAATCTACTCAGAATGCAATTGATTTGATTTCAGGTTCCCTGAACGATTGATATAACTTTCAGGATTAAACTGAAATTACATAAACAAATAACTAGAATTGTTTTCCTCTATTCTAATTGTTTCGTTCATAAATCTAAAAACTGGAAGTTGCAGTCTTAATGTCTTTCTGGATGTAAACGCAATAACGTTAGAAGTCTGAAAAATATATACCGTATTCCAGTATTAGGCAATAAGTATATTTTCTGCTGACCAAAATGAAGGCTAATGTTTCACAAATGTTCAACTTGTAAGCGAAAAAGCCTCAAACAACAAAACCAGGTCAGTTGGGAGGTCATTCACAAATTTTAGCCTCATGTCAAGTTTTAAACATGGATTTAGTTGGACCTTTGCCAATTCCACTCAAGGATATAATTACATCTTCGTGGCTGTAGATTGCTTTAGGAAACTATACAGCCGCAACGTTGACAACTGCATTCGTTGACGATTGTTATTGATTTTGTTGTGTCCCAATGTGCATCTGGCCATGCTGATTCCTCTCTTTGGCGTTGCGTATTAGAGGTATTAGGTAGACGCTTCATAAATTTCCCAGTACTGTTGAGGAAAAAGTGAAATAAAAGCATCGTTTTTGGAACACACAGGGTTTCCAGATATCATTGATGCAGATCATCATTCTACATCATCTACATCATTCATTGATGATGATATATTTTTCAGACGACCTTTCTCTTACCGAGTGTGGGCGTCTCACACATCCTGATCCCAGAGTGGGAGTCTCACTCTCTCTTACCGTGTGCGGGCGTCTCGCACTTCCTGATCATAGAACGGGAGTCTCGTTCTCTCTCTCTTACCGTGTGCGGGCGTCTCGCACTTCCTGATCATAGAACCGGAGTCTCGTTCTCTCTCTCTTACCTAGGTGTGGGCGTCTCACACATCCTGATCCCACAGTGGGAGTCTCACTCTCTCTTACCGAGTGCGGGCGTCTCGCACTTCCTGATCATAGAACGGGAGTCTCGTTCTCTCTCTCTCTCTTACTGAGAGTGGGAGTCTCATTCTCTCTTACCGAGTGCGGGTGTCTCGCACTTCCTGATCATAGAACGGGAGTCTCGTTCTCTCTCTCTTTTACCGAGTGTGGGCGTCTCACACATCCTGGTCCAAGAGTGGGTGTCTTACTCTCTCTTATCCCAATGCGGGTGTCTCGCATATCCTGACCCTGAGTGGGAACGTATGCAGAGTGCGTTACCGTCCTGCGATTAGTGTCCGTAAGACACACCGTTTCCGGAACCACCGACCTGCGATTAGTGTTCGTAAGACACACCGTTTCCGGAACTACTGTCCTGCGATTAGTGTCCGTAAGACACACCGTTTCCGAAACCACCGTCCTGCGATTAGTGTCCGTAAGACACACCGTAGTTTACCGTTGTCCTCGAGACACACCGAATATTACCGCTATCGAAAATACCGTCCGAGAGTTTAACATTTCGTTTACCAGTCCGTGAGTGTTACCACTGTAAAAATATTCCAATTTGTGGATACGTGTATATGAACTATTTTGTAAATAAAACTGTATTTGCTAAGTGATCGACGCTTTTATTTCTGAACCTGGACTCCGACGAGCAAACCCGAACCGCCGTCAAGCAGAGCAACGATCAGCAACTACAGACCAACCCGAAGAATGACGGACCGTTATTCTTCGGGTGTACATGTAGGAATATAATATATGCTGTTAAGGATATTGTTACCACATTTCATGTAAATTGTATCACACTGTATATTTAAGTTTTTCACTTTCAAGTACGTGGCGCTCCCTATGAGCATATACAAGAACCAGAGACGCAGCAGAGTGCGCAGTGTTAAGGTACGGTTGCACGATGCTACTTTAGCTGTGCAGTTTTATAGTTACGGCTGCAAAAGTTACCTAGAGTGTTTACACACGACCCAAAAGCAGCGTGCAGCGGCAGTTTTATTTACAGCAGCTACCACTTAAAACTGCACATGCAAAAAAATGTTGCGTTAGGGTTTAGACACGGAAGTCAGTTTTTGCAGCGTGCAATCATCGATTGCTACTTTACTGCCGCGTGGCTATAGTGTTGTATTTCTTTTAATTACATAAATTTATACTTACATGCTGGCGTAGATAGAAATTCATTTCGGGGGAGGGGGGGCAAAATAACGAACAAAAAATAACACCATACGAAAAATTTCTTTTGTGTGAACTATGTGGAATATTTATTTGAGAAAAATTTCGTCCCCTCCCCCTTCTTATCTTAACCACTGTATTTACACTACACAAAAATAAATTACAATGATAAGACAGTGTTAGCTGTAGCTTGGCTGATAAACGTATTATTAAATCGAAGGAAAAGACGTAAACAAAAAATAAATAAGAAACGAATTTGTGTAAAACCGTAGATTGCAAGTAGAGAACGCTGTGGTGTCATGAATAATCTACATCGTGAATTACGTGAAAATGATGAATTATTTTATAAGAACTTTTTAAGAATGTCAGCAGTTGATTTCGATTACTTGGTGAAAAAAGTGACACCTATTATAAAAAAAAACAGGTATCAGAGAGTATCAATAACACCAAGTGAACGACTAGCTATAACATTGAGATATTTCTCTCTTCTTAATAAATTATCAAATTTAACAAAAGTTGTGTCTTTTTGGGATGGAACAACGTTTTAATAGTTAAACTGAAAAAAAAATACAAATACAACATCTTAATCTACAACTCTGGAAGTTTCTTTACTTAAAAATTTAACGGCAAAGGTGGCTTCCTTCTGTGTGTTATCAGCCCTAGGAATTATCGACCCTTTTTTTTGAGGAGCACGAGCATACCGCATCAGTAACATCAGAAAGATATTCCCAACTATTCTGTAACTCAAATCGAATCGAAATCAGTGAAATTGACAGATCGTATCGTAATGTTGTTGAATTAGTATGCTGACATTCTGCTCGATTTCTATATTACAATGTTTTACAGAATATTAAATAAACTGATGTGTTCTACCTCCTCTACAGAATGTCGCAGACCATACCCAAAAAATATAATAGAGACTGAATATTTTGATCTGAAAACATTCCGATTCCTGTCATACATTTCGATTTGATCCAAAAAAAGTTACAGGATAAGCCTGATTGTTACATAATCAACACTTTTTTCTAGCCAAGGTATGAACAACTTGATTGCAATTAATTGTTTCAGCAGGATGGAGCAATGACTAATCAATATTAATATGCTACGTGATATGTTTCCCAACCCGGACCCTTACTTAACAGCGGCGGGCTTTTTTTTGTGGGGATTTTGAAAAAGTCGTGCATACAGTAATAGACCCCATAGTCTTCAAGAGCTCAAACGAAATTGAAGCAATTCTACTGCAGATGCTGGGCAGAGTGATGGATAATTTTGTGCGACGGCTAGAAGAATGTATAGCAGAAGAAGCAATCCATCTGCGCCATTGAATTTTTAAGTAAAAAAGACTCTCATCGTTGTAGTTTAAAATGTTGTGTTCGTATTATTTTTTACGTTCAACTATTGAAAAGTTATTCCATCTCTAAAACCGTCAGTGCATTTTGGAATTCCCTGTATTTGATTATTATAGAACGTGTTCAAACTATTGGCGCAAAAAATTTCTGAAAAAAGTCAATAATAAATTATTTCCCTATGATGCGAAATTTTTGGCGGTTACTGTGTATGGGAAATTGTGTAACGTTTATTTGTTTTCACTCTTATGAATTTTGATTGTAGTACAGAAGTCATACTTGTTACTCCAAAATTAAGATATAATATTGCCACAAATTTAAAGCAGTAATGGAACTAAATCTGAAGCTTTTTAAAAAAATTCAACAATTGTATTAAAGAATTCTTCAACTCTATTTTACACAAAATTGTGTAAAATTTAATGTTGTCATTTTTCTCTGTACTAATCTTCGTATTCTTTCATACGAAAGTCATAAAAAAACAAGAACAATATTCTCGTATCAACAACCTGCGAATCTTTGGAATAGAGGAAAGTCCATCCGAGCATTCCGAGCAAGTAATCATCGACATGTGCAGAAGTAAATTAAATATAGTATCAAAAACGATATTGATTGCTGTCATAGTTTAGGTGCTAAAGAAGGTGTTACCAAACCCCTAATAGTTAAATTTTGCAAAAGAAGCATAAGAAACCAAATCTTCAATTCCAAGAGAAAACTAAAAGGGTCTGAAATTGTTATACGCGAAGACTTGACGCACAAAAGAGCCTCATGGGTGAAAGAATTCACTGGTCGTTTTAGGCCTGATTGTAACGAGCGTCTAAATAAAAACCTAGTCAAGTGGGTTGTGATCGAGAATTTATCCATTGCATTTACATAACAGAATTACTAAATGTAGCCTACTTGACCAGGTTTTTATTTAGACACGAGTTACAATCAAGGTTTAACTTTAAACTTCGTTTTATTTCTATGGAAACAATTGTCTTTACAATTGAAGTTATGGGAAGTTAAAGTTTAAAGCGAAGTTTAAAGTTAAACTATGATTGTACAATCGGGCCTTAATAACCCTAACGTATTTACATTGGAAAAATATTTGTTAAATGGAACAGCACGATACATAAAATCAACTCTCTTTTCGACTATAATAATTTTGTCAATAAAGAAAGCCAATTGCAGTAATCATTTTCCCTCTGCATTGTTTTGCCAGACATTCACAATTTGAATTTTTCTTACGCTCTTTGGAACTTTGTTGTATTATTTTGTACTATTATTATTTTATTGTCGAAAATTACAGTTTATTAATGTTATGGAGAAAAAAGTAACTGTATTTCTTACTTTAACTTCGTAATGTCATTAGCGAAAAAGGGAAAGAAACTTGAAGAAGCTTGTTTGATTTTAACAGGAAAAACTAGAATTTTGTTATGTTAGCGTGTGTTAATATCAGATCTTTAGCTAGTAAAATTCAGTGAATTTTTTTAAGTGTGGCCATGCTAAAAATTTGACCTCATGTTAATGTATGTTATAGGACAAATTTTAAGTAAATGTTTGTATTTTGTCGTAAATTAAACAATTTCCTACAAGATGCACTTTGCTAGAATATCCTAATAACAAAGATACAATATTTATAGACAAAAAATATTTTTTTATTGATTACCTTCTTAAAATTATATATTATAGAAATTTATATAGATGATGGTGGTGGTGCATCTGGAAGGGATGGTGATGATTCTGTAGATGACGAAGATGTTGATGGTGGTGATTCTGTAGATGACGAAGATGCTGATAGTGGTAATGGACTTACCGATGATGCCACTGATGGTGGAGGTACCACATAATAGTTCTTACAAATTCTTACAAAAAAGTATAACAGTTTGTACAAAAAAAAATTAATTATAATCACACAAATTTGATGAAAAAATTTAGAACACAAGCATTTAATGACAAGAGTCTTTATCAAATCATAATTCATTAAAAATATGTGTAATCAGTAGACAATACAATTCTACTTTGTACTCACTTCTATTTTATCAAACAATTTTTTTGTCGGTTTGTAAGAAAAACATAAACGTGGATATAAAACAGAATAATTGTAGTAATATAATGTCTAATGTCAAAAATATTAGTATGTATTAATAATTCAATTTCAATAAACATTAATAACAAATCGTCTACTGTATTAAATTTTTTGATAAAAAAATATTCAACAATAGAAAATTGTAATGGATTCTGATCAATCTTTATTAATCTACATTTGTAATAAGCAGTTTCACCTTCCCCTGAATCTAGAATAGCTTTGTAGGTATCGAAAGAGCTTATGTAAAAAAAAAACTGTCAAAGAATTTAATCTATTGTTTGATGTTTTTGCTTACCTATTATCATTATCAGTAGATACTTGTATAAGAGAAAGAATATTTTTCCCTCTATTAAAGTGTTCTATGTTCTGGAATTGTACAACACATTCTTTGTAGAGGACATCTGTCTTAAACTACATAACTATTGTTAGTTTCAGTTCTAACATGTGGATTGAGGCAATTTTAGTACTGGGTATTTCTACTATAATAATCCCCATTTCGGAATCTAAAAAGAAATTGATATGTGTATTTTCACGACATTTTATTATTGAATTCGGTAGGATTGTCTCCTGACGATCAATTTCTTCTGTCTTGCGTTTCAGAGTTATTTGAACACCACTGATAGCAGCCATATTCTTCGCTTTTCTGTATCGTCTTTGAAAAATAAAAAGTTCTTGCAACTTTTTCAAAGACACCGTACACTTTTTCCATTTTACTAAAAAAAATCACGTTACAATCTTCGTTATGTGTGTTACAATTATTGTTGGTAAGATCGAGTCTTATGTTATTTCTATTTAGTTTCGCCATTAATGGTAAGGTGGCGTATATTTAAATTTAAATTTCAAATAAATAAGTGTTTATAAGTGTTCAATTTTACAAATAGAAAGTTAAATATATACCAATCAAAACAACGGGAATTGCGGATATCTGTCATATATGAATGATATATGAACGTACCCCAAACTCGCCATGACAGTAGTTGTTGTAATATTCATGTAGTATGATGTAGTAGGTACCTGTCAAAATGTAAATAAAAACATTAAATAAAAAGTGTTATTTTTATATAAATAAACTTGGACACATAACAATATCATCCTTTATTTTACCTCCTTCAACGATTTTTGATTTATCTTGTAGAATTATTGATGAACCTTGTCAAATAATAGAAAAAGAAAAGTTCTTTCGTTGTTTCTAGTAACAGTTATTGTTGATAAGCATTATAATTTGATTACATACAATGATAAACATTAAGTTTGAAAATTTTTAATTCGTTTCAAGTGCTGACATCATTTGGAAAGAATCTATTTTTTTTTCAACATTTTTTAGAATCTATGTCTTCCGTAATAAAAACAGACACGTGTTTTTTTATAACATTTTCTCGTTTTGTGCTCACAAAAATTATGGAAAGGTACGAAAGACACGTAAAATATAAACTTAAGAAGAATATTAGCGTCAACATGGAAAGGAAACTATGGGTTTTCATAATTGGTGGGCTAGCATAAACAATAGGTCATTTAAAGATGTTCGGATAGTCCACTACCTACAGAAGAAATAATTTTATTAATATAAATGATGTAACACGCCGATGTGCTAGTATTGTTTGTTGCCTTTATGGACAACTACATAAGTAATAAATAAGTTCAAAAACAAACAAACAAATTTAATTTATTAGCAAATTAATTGACTGGCAACTGGAGTATTGCCGTCTGCAAGAATTTAATGTGTATTCACCCTAGGGTAACTCGGTTAGAATTTCCAAGAAAAGGCCGGATTTTACTGCCTATTGTCATACGGCTAGACGCCTCTCTACCTGCAGCTACGGATGCACTACTGACCTACAAACACTACGCCCTGCGGCGGCCCTTCTAGGAAGTTACCTGAGGTAACCCGGGGCTGATATTTCCAAACAGCTTTCAATAATTAATGGCTCGTGATCGCTAATTAGTGACGGATTCTACTTATGCCGGTTCCCTGGTTCTAATCCTGGTGAGACGATAATAACTATGAGATAGCGGGAATTGGATACGTATAAATAAAATACGGACTTAAATTTAATTAATTATTTATTGCAAAACAAGGGAAAAACTCCGATTTCTAGCCGCCCTGCAGTCTAGAAAAAGATGAGCGTAAAAAAACCTTGTTTTTTAAAATTCCAATACAAGGAAACACACAAGAAAAAATTACGATTTTGTAGGAGATAAAGTAGAATTCGTTTAACGGCTTTCTCGTTCGAATATCGTGACGAACTAACCGTTTTCAATTACACATCTGGTGGTTTTATGCTTGTCCCAAACAATACTTGTGGACTTGTTATTCAATTTAAATGAACAATTAATTTGTTTTCAAAATTATATTTGTCTTGGTACTCGTGTTTAACACTTCAATCGTACTCAAGGACACGCTCTGTATATCAACCAGTGCACAGTGTGGCTGTGTGCCTACAGTGTACTTCCTTAATGAACGTAATTAATTAATTAATCAGATACTGGGGAAGTATGTGATACAAAATGCCGCCCAGGCGATCAATTTGCGAGAGAATCAATAGTAATCGCTAGTTCTTCAAGGGAAGCCCTCCTGTGGAGACGCGTGGCCCGATTTATTGCTAACCTAATAACGCTGCGAAGGGGGGAGATTGCTCGACCGCTCCTATCGCTGAGGTGGGGGTTCAGTGACTCCCGCTTTATTTGTTAACCTCTGATTGCGTTGTTTTCGACGATGATCTAACACTATGCGCAATGGAATGTTTGACCGTTTTATTTGATACTCTACTATGGGTAGTTATGATCTTTCGGTCTCACAGCGAATTACTTCTAATTAACCCGCAGATCTCCCGACAAAGACTACACTTTGGTCCACACACAGGGTGTGATGGAAACTCGGTTGAGAAGATGGCTATGACTATGTGATTCAGAATTGTTTGGCCTCTTAATTTTACTGCACTAGTAACGCAACTGATTGGCCTTGATTTTGGGAATTAATTTGTGCTGGTCACACTTGGTTTTAGCGGCAGATCTAGACTTGCCTTAGACCAGTGGTATAAACCAATCGATTTCACTGCGCAAATCGGAAAACACTTTGTTTGAATGTTTCCAACTTGCCAGAGAATATCGCAAAAGGGAATTAACTAATTTTACAAAGTACACTGTATATGAATTGCACTATAAATTGAAAAGCGTCGGTTGACTGCCTCTGGTCGATTTAAATTACAGAAACGCCAAACAAACTAGTTTAATAATTTATATAACAATGGTCAATCAACTCCACTAGTGTGGATGCAACTTATTTACTTTTAACTTTGGTTCGGATGCAAATTAAAACTAAGAATAAATTTCACAAGACAAGCAAGTACTGAAATTTATAGATTATGGAATTTTAATCATTTAATACCACCAAATATGTAACGAATAAGGATATAAATTAAAGCAAATTACCTAAATCCGCGCCGCGAAATAAGAATCCAATCCACGCACTGCACCAAATCTTAAATACACTACGCGATTCAATTTACCCGTCACGCCCGTGTTATTTAATTGTATTTAATTGCCTCTCAAACCACTGGTATTTTTAGACGTACCGGACTAATTAATTTATACTCTACTGTGAGAATAAATCAGAGACACAAGTAAGTAACTCAAAGCATGTTGCCAAGCCCAATGGATACGACTGATCGTTTCAAAAGCTCGTAGCTATCTGTCTGTAATTTTAATATTCATTTTTCAGCTGCCCAGAATTAATGCCCCTTCCTTCGATCAGAAACCAAAATTCAAAACACCCTTTGGCCAATAGGATTGCGTCCAGCATTTAGAAAAATCCACGCCCTCCCAGTTTCTCGGAATGTGTTTTTCTACGCGCTCACGACGACCCCCCTGAAGGGCTCCACATGTGTCTTCAACGTCTGTAACTACTAAATTTTCAAAATACCCTGACGTTTTTATATTTTCGGTGAATGTGCAACGTATCCTTTTCAATAGCTGTATTCTCTTAATTTTACTTATGCGTATCGAATTTGTCCCATTTCTAAAGAAAAGCAGACGTGCATCATAAACTCGCTTGACAGATTTATATGACAGTCCGTTCAAGAAACCATTCAAACGAGCTCAAGTGCGACAAGAATTTATGGCCACCCGCGCTTGTTAAATGCTTATTGAATGACCGTAAGCGTCCCTTCAGGCCCGGCAATTCTGCTCCCGCCTACAATTTCTAATAAATGTACATTTGTTTGTGATTTATCATTTTAAAACAGCTTCATCCCGACTCCAATGACAATAATCATAATTGCAATTATTCATATAAAAATTACAGTTACATCAAGAACATGCTACTTGTTTTATATACAAATTCGCGACCGTTTCAATGAGTTTTACAATTAAAAAAGGTTCATCCTAACACGTTTTCCTTAATTTTATTTTACTGTGAAAAGTTGAAGAAAATAGACACAAATTATTGAACGAATATAATCCATGTAGGCTGACGTTATTAATAATTTGTCAACGTGGTTACTGATAAACCAATTATTACAACATTAATTTATTACCACTTGTAAAAACTACAATTGAAAAATCAGTGGAACTTATAATAACGTACATATTTAATATTTTCAATGCTTGCTTAATAATAAGGGACATTTTCTTTATAAATTTGCAGTAGACAGACATTAACGGAACTTTTCTCTTAATGACATTTCAGCTACCTTGATTTTGGACTTCGGTTAATTCTATGCTTATTCATTTTAACTTCTAACCGGAAAATAATTAAATAGAACATGTTCGTGTTATTCTAGCAATGTGCATTTGGTAGAAAAATGTTTCATTTATTAATAAAAATAAATATTTGCGTCAGATTTGTGCCATAACATACATTAACATGAGGTCGACTTTTTAACATGTAAATCCCTATGGCCACTCTTAAAAATAATTCACTGTATAGTAACGATCAGAGGTAGGTACTATTTCAAATTAATTCATTTGAAAATACAATGGTATTTTATATTTTTTATTTTAAATAATGATGGTGAAATCATTTTCTATTTTCTATTTTAAATAGAAATTAAAGGTATTTTGTATTTAAAAATAAATGGTTATGAGAAGCAGTTTTTCAAAAACGAAAGAAATGTAATAAGAAGTTTTTTTTATTTTATATGATTTTATTTTATGCGATTAAAGAAAAGGCTCCTTCACGATCAAAATATTCAATACACCCATAAATACCGTACGTAAACGGAACGAATTTTTCTTTTTTCTTTAATTTCTTTTTCAACAATGTTCTCCAGCAAGTTTACGCTTCTATTGCTTTTTTTTCTTTTTCACGTTGATTAGGGAATAAATAATACCTTAATCTCATATCTCATCCTACAACAGATTAATTATTTTATGCTTTACATACCTACTATATGTTTACCTCACTGCGCTAAATTTGTATGAAGGCCTATTGGCATTATTTAGTTTTGTTACGGTTTCGGTTTAGGGGTAGATCTGGGTGCTAGCTTTGCTAGTACATCTGACCCTAGACCGTTTAAGCACCTTATTTGTTTACCACTTGTAACCTATGTTGCAACAATTTGTATGCATGTGTGCTTAATAAACGAATATTATTATTATTATTATTATATTAAACAACGAATGTAATTTTGTAACTATGATTTGTTTTACTCATAAAAGTGAACTATCATATACACGAACGAATACCGAAATAATACCCCTTCCGCACCTCTTGTTTAGCGCAATGAATTTTCATTTTTTTGTTCAATAAGTGACGCAAAGTAGAAAAATACTATATTTTACACGTTTACACGAACAGGGGAAATAGGGGATACCAACTTATTCTGTATTTTCTATTTAAAATAATTTGTATGGACTATTTTACCCACCTCTGGTAACGATATTGATATTTTGGTAGTTACGTTTGTGTAATGGATCTTTTTACGCACGTCATTGAAATTTATGCGTATGAAACAAATCAATACTTTTTAGTCAAAACAAGTACTGTTCAAATAGTAACTGTAAAAAAGGTTATGAAACCGTTATGTGTTTGCGAATTTAAACGTTTTCCTGGCATTTTATCAAACAAAATTTTCTAATTATTGTATTCTAAATGTTTTTAAATAGAGATATATTAAAACTAAATGAGTTTGTAAGGCAAAATTAAATTTGAAAGAAGGCAAAACATTAAATTAAGCATATGTCAGATTTACATTTGACAGAACTTGATTACCGCAATATTTTATAATATTTCCTTATCTGCCACTTGTAAACCGTATGTCTTACTTTAAAGACATTCGCATAAAGGCGTTCCTTTTTCAATCCGAACGATTGATGTAGATAGCTACATATACAAATTGTTTTTACTAGTGTCGTTTGATAATGACGTGCGTAAAAAGATCCATTTAACAAACTTGTACAGAGACTTGGCTTCATTCGAATATAGCGGACAAGAACTTAATGACGGGGGGGTTACAGTTTCGTAAGAAATGACAGACCAACGCATGGTGGTGGCATTAGTGTGTATCTGAAAAATTGTTTCGATTATTCTGTTATTCAGGTAAATAGTGTTATTGAACAGCTTTGGATATCTATGCGATTTGATAATTTAAACTTTATTATTGACGGTATGTATAAACAACCATTTTCTAAATGAATTGGAAAACTCACTTGCCATTGTGCTTTCATAATCTGAAAACATTTTTTGTTCTGGCGATTTCAATATCGACCTCTTAAAATTGCCCCTCTACCCTATATTTACACCAATTCCGGGAATCCATTAATTTGAAGCAAGTAATTACGGAACCTACTCGATTAACTCATAACTCTTAATCAATGAGATACACCCCTAACCACATAAATTCACTGATAGCGAATACGTATTTCAGTAATAATGTTACCATCCTCAGCGCTAAACTGATATTTATGAATTTATGTGGTTAGGGGCGTATCTCATTGATTAATTTGATTACAACCACAGGTTTAGTGTTGCTTTGTGATAACTCTGCTAGTTTAATTGATTTCATATTGACCACTGTTGATAATGTTGTATCCGATGTTGGGATTTTTAACTGTGAATTTTTCAATTTAACAGTTCATTTTTCATTACTGTTTCGAATACACCCCGTATATGCATTGTCACTGCTCAGTTTTCATTACTGTTCCGAACACGCCCTGTATAGGCGAAATTCGACGTGCCGGATGGTTTCTTGGAAACCACGTCGTTGTACACATTGAGCTGATTGGTTCTCCCAGTTGCTAGGAAAATTCCGCCAATGGTAAAATTGAACGTGTCTCTCTCTCTCGTAGCTTTCTGTTCTTTTCCACCGATCGAGAAGTACGCCACCGTCTCATAAAAGTTTCATCCGTTTCCTGGGCCGCACGTTTGTTTTTTTTTGTTATCGCTTGGTTGTGCCCATTTCACCAAAGAGGGTGAAAGTGCATGTGAACGGCTTTTGCCGAATTTGTTTGGCCCAGTCGACAACGGGAAAGCCGCATCTATACTGCGACTTATGGCAGTCCGGTTAATAATCCGGGTAAGTCAATACGAATTGCGTTTCTCGATCTGGCCCTTACGATCGTTTTCTTTTCGCTTATAGGCTTTTATTGCGGACTTTTAGCAAGAGTTAGTTTTGTTGGATTACGTTTTACCGGATTGTGCAGGTGCACTGCGAATTGCGACATCGGAAGTTCCCTCCCTTACCTCTCTACACGGTAGTCGGCACACATCAAAGGGGCCGCGGCGGCATTTCCACACAGACGCCGACAAACTGATCGGACACCGACGGAATAAAGGTTGGAGCGTTATAATTTATTTTGATAGTTCTGAGCGTTGATTCGCGATTTGAATTGCCGACTCTTTTCTTTGATTTTGCCGCAGTTAAACATGCATCTTATTGCGTACACTCCGGTGTAAATTTAAACCAGATATAAGTAGACGAACGTTGTCACGTACAGTTAACCGATGATTGTAAACTCTTGTATGATTTATGATTTAAATATGTTGTAAGCTTATTTATTTTTTTTTTGTTGTTGTCAGTTGTTATTTGTTTATATATACATATTTTTGTGGTTAAGTAAACTAAAGTGTTCTAGATGTAACGGGTTTTCTTAATTTTCATTTCCCCTCATTTTCAAAAAAAATTAAGTGGCCCCTATTTTTGATTTTGGCCTTCGCGTTTTTGGAATTGAACCCCCCCGTCCCATTGCAGCTGGCTGGCAACATTGGAGAAGTTCAACCCGATGTAAAACTACTGCCTAACTTCGCAGGTAGGTAGCAGTATTCCCTTGAAGAATTGAGAATCCATATGTGTTACTCGCACATATAGAAATTATAACAATATTAGCTTGGATTATTTCTTTAATGATCTGTTTCATATTGCCTTTCAGTACATATTTAAATTAGATAATGTTAACGATAAAATAAGTTTTCTTAATTTTCATATATTACACTTATTTAATACACATGCGCCACTAAAAACTCGCCGTTTTACTAAGCGTTGCTTACCTTAGCTTACTGATAATTTAAGACTGCAGATGAAGTTCAGAGATAAGGCCAAAACTAAATATCGTAAGTCAAGATTTGGTAGGGATTGGTAGTACTTCAAAACGCTTCGCAATTTAACGACAAATACTCACAGACTGAGAAGAAAGCTTACTTTGAGCATATATCATTCGCAATTTAACGACAAATACTCACAAACTGAGAAGAAAGCTTACTTTGAGCATATATCTCGCATACGCAATTCCAAATCATTTTGGAAAAGTTTAAACTGTCTTAATATTAAAAATCTTTTCAAAACATAAAAGTGTTGTGTTTTTCTTATAAGTTATGTAGGATGCGTCTAAAATCAAAATACATACGTCAGGTACGTTTACTGAAAAAAAAATAATTTTACATAATCGTTAGGTATAGTAAGCCTCAAAAGTGTGGAATAAAATTCGTAATTTCTTTATTTTTGACACCTATTTCGAGAAAACGCTCGGACAAGTAAATTTTATTTTTAAAAATTACATATTTTTATGTAAAAATAAATTTTTTACACTCCTTTGTTTGTTGCATTAAAGCAAATTTTCCTATTAACAAATATTCTTTTCAATAACACAGTTAGTTATATGTACTAGGGTTCTAATCTGTACACGTTAAAAGCGACATTAATTTAATTCTTCATTAGTTCAATTAAGAAATCGAACTAATTAAAAATTAACCTGTACAAATTAAAACTGAGGACAAATAACATTTTTTACTGAAAATTATGACATAAATATGAAAGTAACGGAGCAAAACGAGGAACCCGTTCAGCCAATTCTGAATTACACAGCGTTACCCTAATTCGCAAATGTCGTAAGTCCACTTTTTGTCAAAATTGAGATTTTGACACCATTTCGTTAACAAACGACTAACCTACGTACTAAAGAAATTGTAGCGAATTGTACCAGTTTTCTATTATTAAAGGCCATTTCAGAAAACATCGTAATTCCGGCACTTCACAATTTGAATAAGAAATTATCGCAAGTCCGTCATGGTCAAGTTTTCCATCAAGTTTATATGGTCAAGTCATCAGCGTCATTTCAAAATAATAAAAAGTATTACATATTATATTACCTAATGCAACAACAACAAAATTACAGTTAATAGGTAAACTGTCATTAAGGTTTTTATCGACTCCTATAAAATCAGTAAAAATGGACTTACGACATTTGCCAATTAGGGTAACGGAAGGCTGCAAATTAGCGCTCCGCTACGTAGAAATAGCGGAATGTAACAAATGCAGCCAAATGTATTATCTACGACTGCTTGAATAAGAACGTATTATCGTATTATGACATTAATTTGCGTTAGTTAATGAAGTTTGTTACCAGTGTGGTAATGAAATCATTAACAAACTCATTTTTCTAGTACACTTTATAACGGAAACTATTACTTGTGAATTAACAAGAGTTGAGAACAATGATTTATTTACTTGTTTTCTCCAAATTTTTTACCACCAAAGGGAAATTAGAAGAACTGCAATATAACGTGTGAGTCACAGAATTTTTTTTCAGAGTTGGCTGTGAGAAAAATCATGCATGTCGTAGTTTGTTTACATTGGTAGTATAAATTGTGTGTATACATTATTTTTAAATTTAAGTGCCTTAGGTTGGGTTGACCTTGACATTTTTTTTTTCAGTTGAGTTGAGTTCACTTCGCTGAGGTTGGTCCTAATTAAAGTTTGAATTTTTGTTTTCATCCCCCATCTTCTTTCAATTTTGAGCTCCTATTTTTTGAATCCTAATTTTCGTTCAGGTTCTCCTGATCGGGACCTTTTATTCGATAAGTGACACGACGAGGTATATATTTTTCTCGATTTAAAACAATAACCGGAAAGATAAATAACAACAAATTCCGAACACAGAAATTTATTCCAACAGTTTACTACATCCACACGAAAAAATATGCGACGTCGGCGTTTACTCACATTACTTCACTCGAACGAACGAAAGAAAACAATAATCATAATTAATAATTATTAAACACAAAAAATATGCGACACGTTAATTATTAAAAACACATTTTCTTCTTCTCTCGCAATGCGAACGATAATATACAATCATCGTTCGAACTTAACCTCCAAAAAACGTATTACGTACGACGCTTGATTTAATTTATAAATATTTCATATAGTTTAAAAACTAATTAACGTACTGATATTTCTATACAGTAAAATTTTCATCAGATTTTATTATAAAATGTATAATTTTTATCAGTCAAAACTAGTGCTTCGATATCTATTTAGATCTTCCACATTTTTTGTATGAGTTTAAAATATTTCGAAAACGGTTGCATTTTGATGGAACTTGATGGAAACTTATTTACGCACGAAAACGTTTATTGAGTAATGATACAAGAAAATATAATGTGTGCTTGTTTACAATTTTTTATATCAGATTGTTTTTTCATATGATGATTTGATTTTTATGTTGAATCGTATACTTGCAGTAGAATCACACATCTCCAACACTTCCCCTCGAGGCAGCAATCAAAAAATTCACTATTTTATTCGATGAACTTAAGTCCAAGAAGTTTCATACATGTTTCGTGTCGTATTTTCACCAAACCTTTAGTAAGTACATCTGCGGCCATTTCATTTGTAGGTACATATCCTATAGATATCAGTTTGTTTTTGACCGCATCGCGCACAAAGTGATGTCGGATATCTATATGTTTTGTACGAGCGTGATACACAGGATTTTCCGTTAATTTCTGAGCTCCCAAGTTATCGTTCTTCAATATAATTTCTTTGAAGTCTGCTCCGAAAATTCTTAACATCCTCCTCATGTATAAGGCTTCCTTAGTTTCCTCTGAAAGGGCCATATATTCGGCCTCTGTCGATGACAAAGCCACTGTCCGTTGTTTTTTGGATTCCCAACTAACAGGTCCCCCATTCATAATGAAGGTATACCCTGTGTACGATCTGTGATCTTTGTTACAACTACCCCAGTCAGCATCCACATATATCATAGGAGGAATATTAAAACGAGAATAAACAAGGCCTACGTCGCTAGTTCCTCTGAGATATCGTAGCACGCGTTTGGCAGCCTTCCAATGCGCCTCTGCGTGGCAGTCATTGAATTGACTCAGGTAACTAACTGCGTATGTTATGTCAGGTCTGGTTCCCACTGACAAATACATCAATGCTCCTATTAACTCACGGTATGGATTTTTCTTTTGGTAATCTTCCGTTTCGTTTTCTTTTTTCTGTAATTTCAGACCCGGTTCTATTGGTGTCGATACAGGTTTGCACTCGAACATGCCAAATCTTTCAAGAATCTCTTTTACGTATCCTTTTTGACTTATAGTGATCATATTTTCACTTCTTGTAAATTCTAAGCCTAAGCAATACTTAATATTACCCAAACCCTTTACCTCAAATCTGGTTTTCAGATGATTCTTCAGTCTTCTAATTTCTGAATCATCACGTGACATCAGCAATATATCATCCACATAAATGATGATAAAACTTCTATTCTCAGTCGGTCCAACGTAATATACACATGGATCAGCATCTGACGAAACAGCGCCAAGATTCCGTAATTCTTTGTCTAGTCGAGAATGTCAAGCACGGCCTGCCTGACGTAATCCGTACAAGGCCTTGTTCAGCAAACAAACTGCGTCGAATTTCTTCAAATCTTCTAACATCGTCTTCGCTTCCTCTTTAAAAGAAGGTCCGGTATGAACGATGTGATTTAAAATGTCTTCCAAATGTTATGGAATTTCCATGAAGATTTCTTCTTCGACTTGAGCATTTAAGTATGCTGTTGCAATATCAATCTGTTCAATTTTCATGTTCTGTTGAACTGCCATAGCTATTGCAAAACGTATTGAACTTAACCTGGCCACAGGAGCGAATGTTTCATGGAAATCAATCGCAGGTCTTTGAGAAAATCCATGCGCTACAACGCGTGCTTTTCGTTTCTCAATTGTTCCATTGGAATTTAACTTGTTGCGTAGAACAAATCGACTTCCAATAATTCGTTTGCCTTTCGGTCGTTCTACAAGTTTCCAAGTATTGTTTTTGATTAACGACCGTACTTCCGACGCCATAGCATCTTTCCATTCTTCAGAATTTACTCCCGATATTGCTTCTTTCACAGGAATTTCAGCAATAAATGCTAACTCTGCTTTCTCGTTTACGTTCGTGATATATTCTTTTCGGGGTCTTCCTCGCCGTCCACTTCTAATTAACCGAGGACGTCCACGTTTTCGAATCACATTCTTTTCGTCCTGACTTTCTACCGTTCCTGGTTCTTCAATCATCTCCTCCAGATCCTCTTCATTTTCATCAAGGTGTCTCGAAGATAATTGTACATCGATACAATGATTTCTAAAATTTTTCTCTGGATAAAAGTCAACAGACGATGCTTTCAGAGTTTTCTGTGGTTCCTCAAGAAATTTAACATCACGAGTAATTTCAATCTTTTTAGAATTTGGGAGCCAAACCCTGTAACCATTTGACTCTTCAGAATATCCAACGAAGATTCCTTCTCTTGATCTGGCATCAAATTTTCCTTTTGTTGGAGTTTTATCAATACAAAATACCTTGCATCCAAAATCTCGGAAATATTTTACGGTTGGCACCTTGCCATGCCATAACTCGTGAGGAGTTCTTCCATCAAGCCTTTTAGTTGGGTAGCGATTCCTGATGTAACTTGCTGTGTTGACTGCTTCTGCCCAAAATGACGGTGGTAAATTTGACTGAAGCAAAAAACATCGTGCTGATTTCACTAAAGTTCGATTTTTCCTCTCTGCCACTCCGTTCTGTTCCGGACTGTAAGTCGTTGCAAGCCGACGTT
Source organism: Dorcus parallelipipedus (assembly GCA_958336345.1). NCBI lineage: Eukaryota > Metazoa > Arthropoda > Insecta > Coleoptera > Lucanidae > Dorcus > Dorcus parallelipipedus. Next base: position 8,132,473 of record OY284483.1, on the reverse strand, counting down.
GGATGCCTTCCATTTTCAAATATTCGTCAAACTCTTTATTTACGAACTCTCTGCCATTGTCAGACTGAATGGTCTTTATTTTTATATTGTGCTGCTTCTCAACAAATACCTTAAACGCTTTAAATTTTTCTAAAGCTTGATCCTTACTTCTTAGGAATCTCACTTCCGTCCATCTCGTATAGTCGTCCGTGAATGTAATAAAGTAATTTGCTCCACTGATAGACTGGACACGCATCGGACCGCATATGTCCATGTGAATGAGTCCCATTTTCTCCGTTATTCGATTTGAAATCTTCGGGAATGGAGGACGTGTCATCTTCCCCTGAATGCTGATTTCGCAGTTCACATTTCCAATTTCATCTTGCAGGTTAATGCCTCGAATAGCTCCTTTCTTCGATGCCTGGACAAGATCATGGAAATTTAGGTGACCCATTCGCCGATGCCAAATGTGAGCAGCATTTACCGATGAAGTTGATGTTTCAGCATCTGTTTCAACGTTTTGACATCTGTCAGATACAGTACCTTTCACATAGTATAGATTGTTGTCGCGTTTCGCAGTCAATATTACGCCACCATCTACATCTATTACTGAAGCCTTTTGCTCGTCGAACACAATTTTATATCCTTTATCTGTCATCTTGGATACTGACAATAAGTTTGTTCGTAGTTCAGGCACGTGTAACGTGTCATTCAAAATAACATCGCGCTTCTTGCCATTTAATGTAGTTTCTATCTCCACAATTCCCCTTGCTTTTATTACAGTAGACGCATTGCTTGCTAACTTTAAGGTATCTTGTTCACTATTGCAAACCTTGGTGAACAAATTTATGTCTCGACAAAGGTGTGACGTACTCCCACTGTCAAGGCACCAATTAATATTCGTGTTGTCGGCAATTTGACATATGTCATTAGTTGATATTAGAGATACTCGAGGAGAAGATCTCTTGTCCACTTTCTGAGATGTGCAATCTGAAGCCTTATGTCCCTTTTCGTGACACTTGTTGCATCTGTATTTGAATGGCTGCTTTTCTTTCTTCTCTTTGCCGTTAAATGAATTATTCTGCCGTTTTTTCCATTTCTTGGTAAACATAGCATCCTGCTCCGAACTTGAGGATGTCGTGTTTTTTCTAGCATCTTGCTCCTCAATTATCTTGATCCGTAGATTTTCCGGAGTAGGAAGCTCATCACGACTCTCAATAGCGACTCTAAAATTTTCGAAACTTGACGGTAGGCTATATAACATCATGATAGCCAGTTGATCTGGATTAATATGTACGTCCAAATCAGATAACTTATCCACTGCATCGAAGAAGTTGTGTAGGTGTTCACGTACATCATCCCCTTCATTCATTTTCTGCAGCGTAAGCCCTTTTAGCAATGTAGCTTTACGAGCAGGTCCCTTTGACTCAAATATATTATTTAATTTTAACCATAATTCTCGGGATGTGATGCAATTTTTGACTAATTTTAACTGACTTGCACCTATGGATAAAATCAAATCTGACAGGGCCTTTTCATCTTTGGCGTGCCAATCCCGGATTGCAACAGCATTATCTCCGGTAGGTTCGGGCCTTTCTATTTCACCGCTAACGTAACCCCAGGCATCATTTTTGATTAACAGAGCACGCATTTGCAGTTTCCACGTGTCGTAGTTGTCACGTCCCAGCGCTTCAATTCTCACAACACTGTTCATGTTCCTTTAATCTAGCTTATGCAACGAAAAAATGACGAGCTGACACAATACAGTCAATTAAAGTTAGTTTTTCCTTTTTAATACTAATGTCAATTTTTTAGCACTAAATACACTTTCTTTTGACTTTTATATAGCTCTTTGTTCTGCACAGCTTGGAACTTTTTATAAAGTCTTGTAACACTCTCTACAATTTCTTCTACTCAATTATTACTTCGTCGACAGGCGAATTTACGTTTTCTGAGCAGCGTTCTTAAATTCTATTCCTTTTCAAGCCTCTGGGCCCATAACCTGATGGAACTTGATGGAAACTTATTTACGCACGAAAACGTTTATTGAGTAATGATACAAGAAAATATAATGTGTGCTTGTTTACAATTTTTTATATCAGATTGTTTTTTCATATGATGATTTGATTTTGATGTTGAATCGTATACTTGCAGTAGAATCACACATCTCCAACACATTTAGATATGGAATATCTTATAATTTTCGATTCAAAGTTACCTGCAGATCCTAAATTTGCAAGTAAAAGTATATGATTCCATTTAAAATAATGAAGTTGACAGCGACTTCCGATACAACCGGAAGTTCAAATACTTTGAAAATATAGCGGCTGTGGGAGGGAACAAATTTTCAGAGAAAAATAATGATGAAAGCAAGTGGCCTAAACTTATAATGAACGGATTCTGTGAATCACCCTGTATGTGTTTAGTTACCTTTGCAAGTACTTATTACCTCATAAAAATTTAACGAATGCTCTTATCAAAATAGTTTTGTTTATATTTAATTATTTGGAAAATTTTCGTTGCTAATTTTTGATTTTATTTATTGCGTGTTAGTTTTTCACATAAAAACGAACCCTTTTTTAGAAAATTTATTTACAAAATTATAAACAAAATAAATAATACCAATGTTTAGTTACGATGCTTGTTTCAAGCATCACTTCTTTCTACAACCGCTTGAAAGCCGTTTTCTTTATCAACGGTGTAATGTACCGTTCTGATGGAACCGTCGGCATCTAGAAATGAGTAATAACCTCGAACTTTGTCTCCTTCTCGTTCTTCAAACTGCTTTTTATTATCTCCTGTTAAGTGATCTGAAACGCCATATTCGAAACTATACTTCGCGGGCGACTACAAATAAATAAATAATTAAATAGAAAAATAACTTTATAAAAACAACAATGATTTTAAAACTTAACCGCAATTACGTTTATATTTACAACTTATTTTATTCTCATGAAGTATTTCATTGATAAAATAAAATCTTACGTGGAAATCGTGTGCTCCAGGTTTTCCATTTTTTGTGGCAACTGCGTGAGTACCGGCTGAATACAAGTGATTATTAACATAAGAAGTTCCTTTTGGATTTTTTCCAATAACAGTGCACAGCATTGTAATAACTGAGAATAACAAACACTAGAACAAATTACAAAGAAGAACAAAACTGAAGTTCGCAATCTATACTTTGCAAATTGTATGCTAATGGACGCATACCTTACATATCATCGTTGCTCCAAGCGTGAACTATAGCATAAAACTAAATAGTTGACTGGAAATTTTCGTTTAAATAAGGAAAAATTACGAAACATGAAAATGGTGGCAAAAACTGTTCGCTTTCAATCATACGCACTCAATTCGAACGTAATTCAGAAATTATTCTTTGTGGTCGCAAAAATAAAACTCGCTGTTGCAATTATGTAATTTCAGCAACAATAAAGCGAAAATACTAAAGGTAAAAAGCGAATTATGTCATAGTTTTGAACATTTTTGCCTTTGTTAATTCTGCCCTCATTAATTTTTATTTTTACACATACAAATTTTTCATAACACAGATAGACTTCTAGATTATTTACGCAGGTTTTTTTTAATGTACACTGTTTCTCCGGATTGAGTTCGCGATACTTATAATACATCAAAAAGTTTTGAAATCAGATTTCACGCTTTGAAGTTCAGGTCTGCTTGGCGCGAATTGAATTTGTCCAAATTTGACGTGGAAGGTCTTTAAGGTGGCGGAATTGATGCAAGAAGAAATAAATTTGAGTAGGCAAAATGATCTACTTTTTGAATTTAGGAGAAAATTTTAATAAGATAAAATGTTCCCCATTTAAAATTACGGAGATATAAAAAATGCCAGCATCCCTGGAAGTAAAATAGAATTACGGAAAAATACTAATTATAACTATTACAGTACAGTTACAAAACGTTAACGCCCTTTATTTATTGATCAAAAGAGAAAAGAGTTATGTTTTAATGTGGGTGAAATAGATGACGCTAACGTCTTATAACTATTGAAATATTTATTAGTGATTTTCAGTAGTTCTATTTTTCTTGCAATGATGTTGGAGTTTGGTATATCTCTAATCCCTAATTTTAACCCCTCAACAGCGAGAATACGTTTCTGTATAATTTTGAAAATTAAAATGCAGAATGTAGCAAAAGGCTATTTATTAAATACGTTTACATTGGAAAACAATCTAATCAAGAAGTAGTTTTTGAATAAAGGGCTGTTGCCAAATGGCAACGCTAGCCTAATATGTAATACAAATTTGTGAAAAAAATGCAATAATGATTATTGAAACAAATACAATAGCGAACATTTGTTGACTATTATTTCATATGAAATAAGGGGTTACACTCTATGCACAGACCAACATCACATTTTTGACACATGGTGCGCATAATGGATGTGCAACCTTCGCCTGCAAATCTCCGCCATTTTTTTCTGTGATAGTGTAATGCTAGATTTGGACGTTGCTACTTTTCCTCTACTTTTGGGGAGCACTTTATACTGGTTTAGGTAGGTTTGTACAATTTGTCTCCTAAACGCTAACTGAGAAATGGGCTGCTTCGGTTTACATTGTTTTCTTGTAATCCATGCATTTACAATAGCAACATCTAAAAGCCACGTGAAAATGGGCCACCACCACTTGTTTCGCCTAAAGCTGATCATATATCTTGCGATATGTTCATGCATAAGATCCGTCGCTCCCATGAATTTGTTATATTCACCTATAACTGAGGGTCGTTGCACTTGAATAGTTTTCTTCTCTTTTTGAGGAAAACGTTTTACAAATGCTGTAGGATTCACGCCATGACAAGTAGATGCTGCTGCTACGACACTATTATCCATCCATTTGACAAGAATAATTCCGTCTTTTCGATCCAATCGAGCACAAATGTCGCCTCTAGAACTAGATTTTGTCATTTCTTTTTTTCCTGGAAGATTGTATGATTTTGGAATGCGATTATCTCTAATCGTTCCTGTTCCATCATAACCTTTCTGTTTCAAAAAATACAATAAATTCAAACCAGTAAATAGGTTATCAAAGTAAAATTTGTATGGTAAGTTCTTTATTGGCTGGGGAATCTCGTCTACCATGTTCACAAGTGGTGCAGCACATTTTCCAAATTCACTCTCATAATTATCGTTCCCTTTTGAGTTCTTGCCTTGGTAAACACCAAAATTCAGTAAATAGCCACACTCGGAATTGAGGCACCACATTTTGTATCCGAACCGGATAGGTTTGCCTCTGATAAACTGCTTTGCTGAGTGCCTGCCAAAGTATTTTATCATAGGGTCATCATAATCCAGGAGTTCTTTTGGAATCCAGTGCCTGATAAATCTTTCTTTTATTAAATCCATTAAAGGACGGAGCTTCCACATCTTGTCTAAATTATCAGGCTTTGTATTATCCGCGCAATGTAAAAACTGCAGAACTTGTCAATTTGTATGGTAAGTTCTTTATTGGCTGGGGAATCTCGTCTACCATGTTCACAAGTGGTGCAGCACATTTTCCAAATTCACTCTCATAATTGTCGTTCTCTTTTGAGTTCTTGCCTTGGTAAACACCAAAATTCAGTAAATAGCCACACTCGGAATTGAGGCACCACATTTTGTATCCGAACCGGATAGGTTTGCCTCTGATAAACTGCTTTGCTGAATGCCTGCCAAAGTATTTTATCATAGGGTCATCATAATCCAGGAGTTCTTTTGGAATCCAGTGCCTGATAAATCTTTCTTTTATTAAATCCATTAAAGGACGGAGCTTCCACATCTTGTCTAAATTATCAGGCTTTGTATTATCCGCGCAATGTAAAAACTGCAGAACTTGTCAATTTGTATGGTAAGTTCTTTATTGGCTGGGGAATCTCGTCTACCATGTTCACAAGTGGTGCAGCACATTTTCCAAATTCACTCTCATAATTGTCGTTCTCTTTTGAGTTCTTGCCTTGGTAAACACCAAAATTCAGTAAATAGCCACACTCGGAATTGAGGCACCACATTTTGTATCCGAACCGGATAGGTTTGCCTCTGATAAACTGCTTTGCTGAGTGCCTGCCAAAGTATTTTATCATAGGGTCATCATAATCCAGGAGTTCTTTTGGAATCCAGTGCCTGATAAATCTTTCCTTTATTAAATCCATTAAAGGACACATCTAGTCTAAATTATCAGGCTTTGTATTATCCGCGCAGTGTAAAAACTGCAGAACTTGTCTAAATCGGTCTCTTCTCATAGCTTCAGTCACTGCAGGCACATTCATATCTTTACCAGTATCCCAATAATAATCTCTTCCTGGCAGCTCATGATATCCACTCAAAATCATAATAGCAATGGCACATGTCATTTCTTCGGGTGTAATTTTTGGATCAGGCTTATTCAAAAACAAGGCATATTTGTTAGATTTTGCTATTAGCAAACCAATAATTTCATCATCAATGAATGTCTCGAAGATTTCCACATCTGTCATATTTTCGTACTTAGAAGGATTCGGTACTGGAAATTCTTTATTGGTACTAGGCATGAGGTCACCATCAATCCATGAAATTATTTCCAAACCTGGACGCTTCGGCAGCTGTGATTGTTGACCTGTTATCGTTGATTGAGTATTATTTTCTTCATCTTCCACATCATTAAGTACAGCTAAAATAATATCATCTCTGAGTCTTACTTCAGCACCAGCAAGTAGTTGCCGACGGGTTAGGTTATCAACAAGACCACCTTCATCTTCGTCCCCAGAGTCCTCATCAGTTAGAACATTGCTATCAGGGAGTTCTATAAAGATTTCGTCAACATCTGCATTATTGTCGTAGACTAACTGTAATGCTTCTTCTAGTGTGAAACTGCGTCTAAAAGAAACATGAATAATTTTTGGTCACTGTACTGGCTAGCGTTGCCATTTGGCAACGCCAATAAAAACCATCTCAAAAAAAATATTCTTTTGCAACATTTTAGAAATATAAAAATTCCTATATTTCAATTCGACATTTTACAAAGCATTTTGCTTATTGTTGTTACAAAAAGAAAAACTGTAAACCTTGTATAAAACTCTAGTTTGAAGTCCAATAAATCTGCCATTTGTAAATCGGCTAAAGTTTAGATCACCAATAAACAAATGTTTGGAGTTTTTATACAAACGCAAACCATTTACACCAACTAGCAGCACTTATAACAAGTCTTGACTCGCTCGGTTTTAATTCACTTCGCTCTAAGCAGACCTGAACTGCAAAGCTGAAATTTGAATTCAACATTTTTTTGTCCACTATAGGTATTGCGAACTCAATCCGGGGACACAGTGTATACAGGGTGTAATCGAATAGGTTTTACTTACTAATACTGTACCTAAGTTCTTCATCATATAAGATATTACAGTCTTTTTCTTTTGCTTTTCCCCTTTTGTCAAATGTGTTTCCTAATTTGCCAAATGACTTTCCAGTCCGTTCAAAGTACAGTAGGCCTACAGATTGGAAAGTCATTTGACAAATTCGGAAACACATTTGACAAAAGGGGAAAAGCAAAAGAGAAAGACTGTAATTCTACAAATATCAATGGTTTTACTCAAAAATTAAAAACTGACCTACCACAACAGGGCATCGCCTCTTCTTTTAAATCTTCTGCTCGTTCGTCTGTGCGTCTGCGGTTTTTATAAACACATCGTAAAACGATAAATTCCGCAAATGTCACGACCACTGGGTCAGTGTCGCCCGCAACACAATCCGATACCGAAATCTCCGTCCATCTGTTTAATTAGATAATCGATAATAATTACATCATGATATTCCATACAACATATATTCCAACAAATAACACACTACGTGATTTAATTTGTTAATTTCGTGTGTTAAAATGATGAATGCATGCTTTAAGTACATTGATTATGCGAAATATTTTTTTGGTTCCATCAAATTAATAAATGCATTGACTCCACTTAATAAAAATATGTATAGTTTAACGCTTTCCCTAAGTTTTGAAAAGAACATTTTAAAATCATTTATTGTAATAAAGTAATAAGGTGCGATTTTATCGTTCGAGTTTAACAGTGCAAGCGTTTATTGTTAATTCACGTATAAATCACTATTGCTTTCAGAATATTAAATGATAAACTACGTCTAATAATTAACAATGCAAATTCCAAGATAACACTTGAACTATAGTAATCAACTGGTACTGTGAACAGGCGTACACAGAACTATAATAATCAACTAGTACTGTGAACAGGCGTACACACAGTACCTCCGCGATTTTTCGGAACTTTTAATGTGTTTAGTCTGAACGTAATAAAGAATCATAAATTAAGGGATGACGAGTTCGACGTGCTTTTTATTAATAGTTTTAGAATGTGACCTCTAGTGATTTACCTATTTTTTTTTACTTATTGTTACGGAGGATTCATTATTACTGTTTTATTTTAAATTAAGGAAATTAATTAATATTATTAAGTAAGAATTATTTTGTGAAAAATTTGCATTTCTATTACTTAAATATTAATTAAAAAATAGCTGGGAATTGCCATATTCTTTCGTACCAAAGTAATAAATGACCTGCCTCAACGTTTGTTGTATTGCATCTGCGGGTTTACTGCCCTATAATTTATTGCGCATAATAATAAACTCCGCTCAGTCGGGGCTTTAAATCTAAGCGAGCGCTTCTCAAACGTTTTACGTCAAAACTAACGGTATATTATTCCGGAGTTTTTATTGACATTTTTCCCAAACGTATGTCGAAACTTCGCTTCTTTCTTTGTGTATTAATAGTGTTTAAAGTATGTGAAACTTAATTGATTTCACCCTGTATATTGGGCGCATCGGTTCCAATCACTGATTTTAAGTTATTCAAAGTGTCAACACTTTATACTAAATACAGTTCTTTAGAGGAATTCGTAGGAGTGACTGGACGCATTTCTTACTCGAGTGCAAAACTGTAACTATAATTCAAACTGCGAATTCATTGTCTCTTGTGGTGAAGTTTTATTTTTAAACAATCCTTTTTCTCACTTGCTACTGTGAAATGTTTAGCAAAAAGAAACGGTTCCTACTTAAGAACAAACATTTTTGCTAGTAAAGTTTTTCCATGTTTAAGTAATAAAGAAATAAAATCATAAATTTTATGAAAATGGGAACAGAAAATTAATTTAAATATGAAATGAACTATTTACAATTTCTGAAGTGCTTGTTTGTTTGCTTTGCGCAATTTTTATCTCTCGGCCATTAGCCGTTCCAGACAGTCACGCAGTGTATTTAGCTGGTTCTAAGTCATTAGACAACACAAACAACCATGGCCATTTGTTGAGATTCGGATTCACGCCGACGACATATTACAAATAATAAAAAATACACAAGTCAAAGGCATTTGATTAATCATGCCGATTTCCAAGTCGGCTAGGCTAACCGCTGAGCCACTCGCTAACCCCTTTCTAAAGTGAAATTTCAGACAAAATTTTGTGAAAATGGGAATAGAAAATCCATTTCAAATAATTTTATGAAATCTTTATAGCTTCTGAAGTGAAAACCGTGAATCATAAACTTCTACTTGCTAATTAGTCATGTTGAGTAATTACTACAATCCTTAAAACATCCTAGTAGGTAATAAAAACAAACCACACCCGTTTTCACTCATTTGGTTAACATTGATTTCCGGTCGAGACAGTTGCTTGAACTGTAGTTTGGAATTCGTCCGCAGTTTCCGATTTTCATCAGCAGACTGAGGAATTTTTTCTCGTTCGGAAAAAGATTCGAACCGGTCTTCGGCGCTCGTGAGTCGTCCATGAGGTCATGAGACAATTTGTAATCGGGGTTCAAGATGTGCTACAAGAAGGCCACGCGAACGGAATGGATATTAATTGTACGTAGTACGGCGTCTGTAGCGCCTTCCGGCGACAAATTGCGATAGGTAGATAGAACGATATATTCTTCCACGGACGCCTGGATTAAAAAAATACCTGTTCTTTATCCGGTCGCTTGCGCCTGAAAAAGTTCTGTTCTACGAAAACTCTCGTTTACGCTATTCAAGTAAGTTGATCAAGTCAATGGAATTCAAGTCACTTGAAGGCTAATTGGACGTGCAAACCCCTTCGATTCATGTAACTTGAGCAAGTGAATTGAATTTTTCCGAGTTGAAACATGTTCAACTTTTTCGTTCAAGTCAGTGTTTAAAAATGGCGAAGGCATCGATGATTTCGTTCTCAGATCAAATTACTGTTTTAAATATTACTAAAAAAAATTCAAGAACTTGATTCAAAGAGAGAGATTATTGTAATCGAACAAAAACTTGCGACATTATTTATTGCTCAATAAACTGGCATGAGTGTTCATTAGGGTGGTCCTTAATTTGTGACTAATGATTTTCCGCTGGGACACCCCATAAAATGAGAAAATATTTTTTTTTTACATCAGTCAAGTAAAAAGAATTGGTGCCTATAGACTGTTATTGTTTTAGATATCTGTCGAATTGTGATACTTTCATAGAAACAAGTTTGATTAATAATTTACACGACTTTATTTATAAATATAATTTATAAGAGATTATATAATAAAGTATTTTTATTAACATTTGGAAATTGACGGCAATAATCACTAACTATTTGTAATATTAGTTCTCTTTGGTTAAATAGTTATTGTAATCTGTTATTAATTTGATACCCCTTTCCGCGGTGTCATTAACGACTTTTCACTTTTTTCCTAGGTCAAATCCGTGTTAAAAATTTTCGTTAGCGCGCCATCAGTTGAAAGAAAACTCATATTTACGTTAAATCTAATGAAAAATCCTTTCGTCGAAGGTGTGACAAAATGTTCGAGTTCTCTCTCAATTAAGTTTGAAACGGTCGCGAATTTGTATATAAAACAAATAAGCATGTTATTGATGTAACTGAAATTTTTACATGAATAATTGCAATTATGGTTCTTGTCATTGGAGTCGGGAGGAAGCTGTTTTGAAATGATAAATCACAAACAAATGTACACTTGTTAGAAATGGTAACTGGAAGCAATTAAGCCAGAGACCTACCGGACAATAGCGCGGGCCGTCAAAAATTCTTATCGTACTTGAGCTCGTTTCAATAGCTTCTCGGACTGACTATCATAAATCTGTAATGCGAACTTCTAATGCACATTTGATTTTCTTTAAAAGTTGAAATTCGATACGCATAAATAAAATTAAGAGAATACAGCGATTGAGAACGACACTTGCACAAGAAACAGGAAATATAAAAACGTCAGGGTAATTTGAAAATTTACAGACGCTGCAGACACATGTGGAGCATCCCGGGTGGGCCTTGTGAAGTCGAAAACACATTCCTAGAAACTGTAGGGCGTGCATTTTTAAATGCTAGACGCGATCCTATTGGCCAAAGTGTATTTTGAATTTTGTTTTCCGATCAAAGGGAGGGGCTCGTTTCAATAGTTTCTCAAACTAACTATCATATAAATCTGTCATGCGAACTTCTAATGCACATTTGGTTTTCTTTAAAAGTTGAAATTCGAGACGCATTTAAGTTCTGTAAGATAATATGTCTATTTAGAAAGTGATACTTGCAAAGGGCAGGAAATATAAAAACGTCAGGGAAATTTGAAATTTAGGAGATACAGAATCTAAGGACACGTGTGGAGCATCACGGGTGGGCTCGTGAAGTCGAAAACACATTTTCTAGAAACTGTAGGGCGTGCATTTTTGAATGCTAGACGCTATCTTATTGGCCAAAGCGATTTTGAATTTTGTTTTCCGATTAAAGGGAGGGGCCTTAATTAGGGGCAGCTGAGAAATGAATTTTAAAATTACAGACAGATAGCCACGCGCTTTCAAAACGATCAGTCGTATCCGTTTTTGGCTGGGCAATTTGCTTTGAGTAACTTACTGATTCCTTTGATTATTTTCACTAGAGAGTATAACTTAATTAGTCCTGTCCGTCTAAAGTACCAGTGTTTTTGAGAGGCAATTAAAATACAATTAAATATCCCGGGCGTGACGCGTAATTTAATCGCGAAGTGAATCTAAAATTTGGTGCTGTGCGTGAATTGGGATTCTTATTCCGCGGCGCGGAGTTAGGTAATTTGTTTTAATTTGTATCTTATTCGTTACACAATTGGTGGTATTAGATGATAAAATTTCCATAATCTATAAAATTCAGTACTTGCTTGGTTTGTGAAATTTATTATTAGTCTTAATTTATAGTGCAATTCATATACAGGGTACTTTTGTAAAATTAATGAATTCCATTTTTCGATATTCTCTGGCAAATTGGAAACACGCAAACAAAGTGTTTTTCGATTTGCGCAGTGAAATCGTTTGGTTTATACCACTGGTCTAAGGCAAGTTCAGATCTGCCACTAAAGCCAAGTGTGACCAGCACAAATTAATTCCCTAAATCAAGGCCAATCAGTTGTATCACTAGTGCAGTAAAATTAAGAGGCCAAAACAATTCTGAATCACATAGTCATAGCCATCTTCTCAACCGAGTTTCCATCACACTCTGTGTGTGGACCAAAGTGTAGTCTTTGTCGGGAGATCTGCGGTTAATTAGAAGTAATTCGCTGTGAGACCGAAAGATCATAACTAGTCATAGTAGAGTATCGTATAAAACGGTCAATTAATTGTTATCGCGTATAGGGTTAGATTATCGTCGAAACAACGCAATCAGAGGTTAATTAATAAAGCGAGAGGCACTGACCCTCCACCTCAAAATAGCGACAGGAGCGGTCGAGCCAGACTCCCCCCTTCGCAGCGTTATTAGGTTATCAAAATCGGGCCACGCGTCTCCCCAGGAGAGCTTCCCTTGAAAAACTAGCGATTACTATTGATTCTCTCGCAGATTGATCGCCTGGGCGGCATTTTGGATCACATACTTCCCCAGTATCTGATTAATTAATCAATTACATTCATTAAGGAAGTACACTGTAGGCACAAACGCCACACTGTGCACTGGTTGATATGCAGAGCGTGTCTTCGAGTACGATTGAAGTGTTAAACACGAGTACCAAGATAACATAATTTTGAAAATTAATTAATTGTTCATTTAAATTGAATAGTAAGTCCACTAATATTGTTTGGGGCAAGCATAAAACCCACCAGCTGTGTAATTGTAATTAGTTAGTTCGTCACGATATTCGAACGAGAAAGCCGTTAAACGAATTCTACTGTATTTCTTATACGGTCGTAATTTTTTCTTGTGTGTGTTTCCTTTGTGCGGTAATTAAAAAACAGGGTTTTTTACACTCAGGTTTCCAGGCTGCAAAGCGCCTGGAAAACGGAGTTTTTCCCTTGATCTTCAATAAATAATTAATTTAATTTTAGTCCGCATTTTTATTTTATACGTATCCAATTCCCGTTATCTCATAGCTATAACCGTCTCACCAGGATTAAGAACAGAGTACCGGCATAAGTAGAATCCCCCACTGATTAACGATCACGAGCCATTTAATTATTGAAATATCAACTAAGGTAACTCGGATAATTTCTTCGAAAAGCTGGCGCCGAGCGTAGCTTTATTGTAGTTGTATTATTGCATTGTATAGGAGTCCCGTAGTGCCAGGTAGCCATCAGTCTAGACGAAGTGCATGGAATCATAAAACTGACCTTTTCTTTTCTTTGAAATTTCTGACCGACTTACCCTAGGGTATTTACACATTAAATTCTGCAGACGGCAATCTTTCAGTTGCCAGTAAATTAATTTGCTAATAAATTAAATTTGTTTATCTGTTTGGATTCATTTATTACTTATTTAGTTGTCCGTAAAAGGCAACAAACAATAGTAGCACATCGGCGTGTTACAAGTTCGGTATTTCAGAAGTCATAATTTTAGGTTTTTTTGTGTAGCTAACAATGTCACCTTCTTCATTTTCAGTTAACCTTGCAATCATGTTTCTCTTCGAAGTAACTGGTATTTTGTCATCGAAGAATGCTAAAGCAACTGCTTCTGAATTCAAATACCATAAGTGATTAGAAAACTTTTTCAATCGTCTTCTATTTTCATTAGTTGAAAGGCATCCAATAAATCATTAAATTTGGATACGGAGGAGTTTTGTTTTCGTATATAAGACTCGGTTGTTAGTTTTGCATTCTTTTGGTGTTCACGCCATTCCTTGTAGAAATTTTCTAATTTTGTAATGCAGTGTTGATCCTATTGTGTTGGAATTCTTGCTTTATCCTAAAATATTTCACACTCTTTTATAGTTAATCTTGCGCTCTCTCTTAAATTCAGTTTCACTTCGCGTAAATTAAAAACCAAAACTTTCAAGACTTGTTTTACCAAAGGTAATTTATCTCCTATAATTTGTGGCTCATAATTTCCAATAAGAAACACATTGGTGTCTTTACGTAAAATAGTCATATTTATAAGATAAGGACGTTTCTCACAAGAAAACAATTTCATGTCTGCAACGCGATTACAATCAGTTCTCAAGCGGCTACATAATAAATTTTTTTGTGATGGGGGGGGGGGGGTACTTTATGGAGCCTTGTTTATTTCACCAATGCTACAATAATTCCACTTATATTCCTCATTTTTAGAAAATAAATAATTAAACTCAAATTAAAATGCGATGTATATACATATAGCAACAACATATGAAGACGTATTGTTACAGTCAAATTTCCCGCTAAAATGTAGTGGCGATATACCGACTTGCAATTTCGTTTTAACACCGTGGCGACCCTGATGCCCCTTCTCTACATCGCTATGGAGGAAAACCTGCGTGCTGTGATCGTTGAACTCTCATAGGTCATGAAGGCCCCATATGACTCTCAGGTCGCCTGTCATTGGCTATCGTCGGTAATCCCTGTGCGTTGAAGCGATCTCCTCCTTTCCCGACTTGATCGCGTCCTCTTTCTTGTTCGAGCTTTGTGCCGGTGTGTCGTGTTTTTCGTGTATGTTGAATTTAACGGATTTAACTTGCTCGTTTGGAGAAGTAAATCGATAGCGGCTCTGCTGGAATATCATTTAACACCGCCGAACAGCGATTGGAGACAGTTTTAATCTCCTTACCAAGCCTGAGGCCCCAATTCTCTCAGGTAAAATATGACGACGCATACCGACAGACGGACCAACAATGGCCGCTAACGAAAATCATTTCTTTTATGTAGGCTTTTCCGTTTGGGCGCAAGTTACAGCGCAGGCTTAGGTAATCCCCGCGAGAGATTTCCCCGTTTATCGAGTGTTGGTGCCCCTACAAATTCTTGTCCGTCCTACGTCTGCCGTTCTTTGAGTAGCGTGGGTACGCCATTTTGCGGCCAACCAGTCATCGACTCGGATCTCGGACAGGATCACTAGATGGCGCAATGACTGCCAACTTCATGGCAAAGTCGGTACATATCGGTCGCGAGGTAACCTTTTAAAATTTTATTGCGCATGCATTCTTAAGGGCGCTTAAGGCCTCTTCATGCGGATGTAAATGATAGGACGCTTGTTTAGTAATTAAACACTCCTGTTGTAATTTATTTTTCTTTAACAGTATAAGTGTTCATATTCTTAAATTAAACGCTTTTAATTTATGTTGTATGTTATTGTTTAAACTTTCACGCACATCAGTGAGAATTTACGCCTCTGATTATTAGAGTTTCACTTTCTGCACGACCTGGTCGATTAGAGACGTCGGCCAGTCGAATTACGATTAGTTTGTTCAATCGTCTTCTGGCGCCCTTTATAAGTTTACCACCGTAAGTTAACCTACCCTATTTCCACTGTTGTTAGCTGGGGCCCAGCTGATCGAAGCATCAGCAGAAGCTTGTCATCCTGAATCGTGGTAAGTAGAGGCAAGTAAATTTAAATATAAATTGGGTGACAGTATATTAACAGATGTGAAGCTGAATAGGCATCCTTTCCGGTAATATGATTTGTCTGAAATTTAACAAACTTTATTTTTATGAAATGGAATAAATCTAGCGGGTGTCCCTACATAAATTAAAAAATATATATTGCCACAAGAATAAATAAGGGCCACCCTAGTGTTCACACTGCGGCAATATTTTCTTGCAAATTATGTTCCGCCAGTAATTGCGAGAAAATTTTATTAATTTTTGCAAAGAATATGTCTTTAGAGTCATACCATATATAGCGGATAATATGTGGTTGCCATATCGTGCAGCACCAAAATACATCTCGCATCTATTTACTAACTTATGATCGGTACAGAAACTTACTGCTTGGTGCTAGGCATATGCGAATTCCGATTTTTTTTGCTTTGGATATTATTTTACAGCTGCAAGTGTTAAAAATTATTTTAAACCAACTTTTGATTGTTAACTTTTGGCCAACAATCCTATACTAATACCCCACTGTGCGACGCTTACGTGTTTAGTTTTTTTAATTGCCCTTTCTTAACACACTTTGTTTTATAGTCTTCGATAAGTAAGTACTTCATAATGAAAACAGTTTTTAGGAAAATTATGCATTATTAAATTTACTTCACAAGGCACATGGGAATTATCAAAGTGACCGCTAATTTTATTTTTACATAAGTACTCATTTTTGTGAATTGGTTGACATAAATCACTCGATTGTAAATAGTATTTTTGAAACAAGGCCAAATAATTAGTTTGTGGAATTATCTCAACAAAGGTATTATTAGATCGAATTGGCAAGGAATACAGTTGGTAATATTGGTATTCCAAATTATCTATTATTGGAATTTGCAAAATAATAACATAGGTATACTGAGATTGATAGGAACGTATCGTTATTATTGAATAAGATAATTGTCCTGCAATAGAGGTTCAAACAGGAATTTATGAAAATTATCGACATGAATAGATTTAATTTCATACAGGAGCTGACCAGGTTTTTTTAAACTTTGCAATATATTACTTTTCGCTAAAGATATTATGTTTATTAAGTCTGATAATTGTCCGCTAATTAGATGCAAATTATTTATTAATTTTTGATTTGCCATAAGTAAATGAAGGTCATTAGTAACTTCACTTAATTCTTTTTTGGTATTAGCCAATTCTAAAATATTTTTATTGATCTGATTAGAAGTTTTATTCATCAGTGTTATATTTTGAATTAAGGAATCTTTAAGTATATCCTGATCGTCTTCAAGTTGCTTAATTAACGTTTCATACCGCTCGCGTCTCTATTATCTAGGTTTCCAGTTACAAGTTTGATAATGCTGCCAAGAACGTTGAATGTGCCACGCTTGTTTCGCTTTTTAATAATAAGATTAAGCGCTTCTAATTTACTTTTGATTTCTGACTCTAAATTTTCAATGTCATGATTATTTTTAAGAATTTCTATGTATGTATCAAAAACATTTAAAAAAGGTTCTAAATCTAACTTAATGATAAGTTCGAAGTGTGTCTTCGAATTATAGGCGATACCTAATCTATGAGGTGAAAGTCCTATAGTTTCCTTAATTTCAATTAATTTTCCGTTTCCTCCGATTGTGAGGAGCAGAATTATGAATCTGAAACAATTCAATGTTTTAATTCTTTGATGTGCACTGTTTTAGTTTTATATTTCTTGTTTAAGGGATCAATTACATATTTATTATTGTTTAAGATTTTTGTTACTTTATACGGACCAAGATATAAGGCTTTTTGCTTGCTCTTGCTGTGCTTGCTTTGTTTCAGATATACTTCATCATTTATTTTGTATGATATTTCCTGTCTTGATTCGTTTCTTTTATCTATTATCTTTTGTTTAATATCTCGTCGTTTACCATGTATTTTCTTATAAAGATGTTTTGTTAAATCTTTATGCTCACTAACATAATTTTGCATGTAATTTTGTTTGTAATCTAAATCAATAGGATCTCTTGATTTTGTATGACCAAATAAAATTTCGAAAGGGGTTAATTTAAAAATTGGATTTGTTGTGGAATTATATATATTGATCGATTAATAGCTATTTTTACACTTAAATGTTTATCGTATACAGTATGTCCCCGGATTGAGTTTACAATACGTATAATGGACCAAAAATTTTTGAATTAACCCTTAATCACCGTAGTGCGGTCACCATGACCGATGCAAAATTTGATTTGCCGATTATTTACCCCTACTTCATTCCAGCTTATCCTGCGTCTCAATACCTTCATGCCATGCAGTGACCTTTCGAGTCTTGGACTGTGGTGGTTTGTCGGTGAACAATTCCTAACCTACTTTGTAATTTTCTTGGGCTAGCGATCACAGTGACCGCACTACGGTATTTGTGGAACTTTGTTGTATTTCATACCGATACCAATTTTCCAATGGCTGATCGACCTGGACCTTCAAAAAGGGTTCGCTACGGTGATCCAGACTTTGAAAGTGTACTTACACAGTGGATGAATGAGAGTAGTGATACAAGTGATAAAGAAAACAATCAAAGTGCAGAAGATCAGTATGAGGAAAGTGTACACGATTCTAATTCTGAAGCTGAAATAGAAGAAGGCGCTAAAGAAATTGAGGATTGCGAAGGAATAAGTGAAGAAGAAGAGGAAGAACTAGGAGAACAAGCTTGTAGTACTTTGAAAAAAAGCTATTACAGCAAAAACAGATACAAGTGGTCTTCACAAAGCTTCGTAAGTCGGTCTAGAACACAAAAACATAATATAATTTTACAGTTGCCAGGTTTACGTCCTTCTGCTAATCTGGGAGAAACAAGTGATCCTGTTACTGTTTGGAGTCTGTTATTTTCTAATGATATACTAAATGTAATTCTTCAGTGGACCAATTTAAAAATTCAAACTCTAAAGGAAAAGTATAGAGATCAGAATAGATCAGAGCTAAAAGACTTACATATGAGTGAACTGAAGGCCTTTATAGGTTTACTATTTTACACATCAATTTTTAAGTTAAACCATGAAAAAATTGAACACATTTTTGCAACAGACGGAACGGGTCGCGAAATTTTTCGGTGTGTGATGAGTAAAAATAGATTCGCAGTTTTGCTCGTTGCTTTGAGATTTGACAATCCTGCTGATAGGATAGAGAGAAGAAAACAAGATCCGATAGCCCCAATATCACAATTTTTTTATAAATTTATAGAAAATTCTCAGACAATGTATTCACCTGGAGCATATATGTGTGTGGATGAAATGTTAGTTTCATTTCGGGGAAGATGCCGTATCAAAATGTATATGCCAAATAAACCATGTAAGTATGGATTGAAAGTCATGTGTATCACCGATGCAAGAAATCACTATTTTTATAACGGTTATGTTTATACTGGGAAAGATTCAGATGGATATGGATTGTCTGAGGAAGAAAAAAGATTGTCAAAACCTTCTCAAGCAGTGGTAAGATTGACCAAACCTCTTCAAAATACTAATCGCAATATAACAGCGGACAACTGGTTTACCAGTGTGGAATTAGACGAACTGAAACGCAGAGGACTAACTTACGTCGGCACAATAAAAAAAAATTAGAAAGAAATTCCACAATTTTTTTTACCTAATAAAAGTAGAAAAGTTGATTCAACTCTTTTTGGGTTCACTCAAGATAAGACCCTAGTTTCCTTTGTGCCACGGAAAAACAAGGCTGTGTTGCTACTTGCGTCTATGCATCATGTTCAAGCATTTGCGGATAACAGCCCCAAACCAGAAATAATTGAATTTTACAACATGACGAAAGGTGGTGTGGATGCACTGGATGAAAAATGTGCAAAACATTCAACAAGTAGAAGGACACAGAGATGGCCAGTGGTTATATTCTTCCGCCTATTAGACATAAGTGCCGTAAATGCACATATTTTACACCAGTCATTTAGAGATAACGCTAAGCTCGAAAAAACAGAATTTATAAAACAACTAGCAGATCAATTGGTCCGACCAGAGTTGGAAAGAAGAGCGGATGATATGCGGTTGAAGAGAGACCTACGTGCCACAATTTGCAGAATTTTGAAGAAACCCGAAAGTTCTTTTGCCCCTACCGAGGAAAAGTTGGAAAAGCGAAAAGCTTGCTTCACATGCCCATCACGAATCAAGAGAAAAACTTTTCATTTATGTTTCTTATGTAAAAAACCAATTTGTGTAGTGTTCCACAAAATTATGTCCGCAAAGATAATTTGTAAAAGTTTATAGCCCGTGATTTTTACCAAATCATGGCTTTTTTTGGTATTTTTTTAATTCATTGTGTTTTTTATTTACTTAGTTTCTGCTAACAACAATTCATTTGTCTATTTACTTATTGCCTGTATAGATAAAATGTAAAACTTTCATTTGTGTTTGATTTAATAAAATATTGAGATTTACAAAAGTTTACTTATTTTTGACATAGACAGTAAAAAAAAGTCTATTTGGTTTAATGTTGTTGCTTTTAAAAAGGAGCTAAAATAAGATCCCCTTATTAAAAAACAGCATCTAGTTTATTTTGTGTACTGATTTAAAAAAAACAGTTGCGGTCATGAAGACCGCGCTACGGTGAGAGCGTCAGGATTTTTTCACTACGGTGGTTAAGGGTTAAGGTTTCTGCAGTTCGGGCTTGCTTAGCGTGAAATGAATTTGTGCCAAATTTGACGCCGAAAGTCTTCAAGGTGGCGGAAGTTATCATAAGAAGAAGTAAAATCTGTGTAGGTAAAGTGGTCTTCCTTTTGAATTTAGGAGAAAAATTTAGTAAGATAAAATGATTCCCATTTCAAATTAGGGAGATATGCCAAATTCCAACATCCTAGAAAAAAAAATTGAATTATGGAAAATTACTAATTATAAATAATATTTCAGTAAAGTTGTAAAATGTTAACGCCATCTATGTATTTATTGACCAAAAACAAATAAAATATGATTATTCAAATAACACTACTTCCATATTACTTATTATTAGTTATTAGTTATTAGTTACAATGTTAATATCTTACAACTGTACTGAAATCCTAATATTCCGTACTTCAATTTTTTTTCTAGGATGTTGGAATTTGGTATATCTCCCTAATTTGAAATGAGAATCACTTTATCTTATTAAATTTTTCTCCTAAATTGAAAAGCAAGACCACTTACCTACACAGATTTTACTTCTTCTTGTGTTAATTCCGCCACCTTGAAGACTTTCGGCGTCAAATTTAACATAAATTCATTTCACGCCAAGCAGACCTGAACTGTAGAACATGGAATCTTAATTCAAAAATTTTTGGGGCATTATACGTATTGTATACTCAATCCGGGGACGTACTGTAGGTAAAGTATTCACAGAAGTGAGCGTACTATGAAATCTTTCTACTGGAGAATTACCTTCATGATGATAGGATGTGGTAAAACGATTATTAATTTTGTATAATTTTAAAAAGTTCAGCAATGAGTTTATTTTTAAATTCTTACAGTTATCTGATATTATTAATTTTGGGGTTCCGAATCGTGAAAAGAAAGATATTAAATTACGAGCGATGATTTCAGTAGCATTTTTATCTTTAATTCTATAGGCTCGAACAAATTTTGAAAACCGAATGTGATATTACCGGGAAGTACATTGTATATTTACAACACCTTTTTCCACATGGTTTTCGCTGTACCAACGGAATTTATTCGAACACACCCATTCGAAACTGCCGTAAGTGCAGTCCACACACATTTTTCTGGATGTGTTCACACTGCAAGAAATCGAATCAAAAATAATTCAAACTTCAGAAATAGAGGGGCTGCTAAAAAACCATTTCTTACGGAAGAAAATAAAGAACAGCGAGTTGGATTTGCTTTGGAATGTTTATCACAAAATTTGAATTTTTGGGAGAGCGTTTTTTTTCTGATGAAAAAGATTTTTCAATCAACTTTTAATGGACGTATCCATGTATACAGATCAAATTCACGGTTCGAGAAGGCTTATACTCAAGAAACTCTAGAGAGCGGCAGATTCTTTGTAAATGTCTGGGCCTGGATTAGCACACAAAGGCCAGGTGTCTGTTGGAATATTGACGGCAGATTTAATAGTGAGAAGTATATTACAATTTTGGAAAACGTTTTTCTGCCATCTGCTGAGATTATATTTCCTGACAGAAAGTTTATATTCCAAGACGATAATTGTTCTATTCATACTTCTACACTTGTAAAAAGCTGGTTTCAGGAAAACAATATTGCATGCCTTCCAGAAGCCCCGATATGAACTCCATTGAAAATGTATGGGTTATATAGTGGAAAAATTATATAAACCCAAGCAACACCATTTCGTTCATTAGACGGTTTATATACGACAGACAGGGATATTTTTGGTAATGGTATATAGAATGCCAAAAATATTCATATTTTAATGGTACTAGTTACCCTAGGATATAAGTGATACGTTAACTATACGTTTTCATCAAATTGTAATAAAATGTCGCGACTTGCAAAACACGTTTATCAAATTATTAAATTCCATCTTATCATGTAGGCGTAGGCCCATAACATACATTTTTCTCATTAAAATTTATAATATAATCTAAAAAAGTATAATGAATGTTTAGATGTAACATTTATTAACAAATATTTATCCAAATTGGTCTTGTGACCCTTGTTGCATAGTAAATTTTCTATAAAACTACTAACATTGTATCACTACATAAGATGAGAGCTTAAAATATGAGTATCTTATAAATTTCGCCGCGAGATGTCGCGACCTAAACTGTTGCTCACTAAAGTTGTCGTTTATAAGTCAAAACCGCAGGAACTTTCTTGCCCATTACAAATCATCACAAAATATATAATTACTACAAACGAACAGACACTTGGCAAAGTTGAATTAAATGTCAACATTTCGCTGTACGTTTCACAGCTTCTTTAGAATAAGTTGTAATAATATGAATATATAATTATAATAATTTTATAATTCCAAAATATACGTCTAGTATATTGTATATAAACGTTGCGCGTACCCTATAAATATACATTTTGTGTAAACGTTATATTTATCCCAAAAAGAGACGTTAGTTAGACTGTCACTCATATGTATAAATACTAGTCTATAATATTCTACATTTAGACTAAATTCAAAACGTGTTTTAGACATATTCTATATTTGGTGTGTTACATGGGAAGCTAATTTTAGGCCTGCACATGCACACGAATTATCAGATAAAATTGACGAAATTTTGAGTGAACTTTCCCCTGAATACATCCGGTCTTGTATTTATTCAATGCCTCAGCGTCTGCAAAGCGTAGTGATAAATAATGGAGCTGCTATAAAATATTAGATATTAATTAATTTTTTTAACATTATTCACATTATGCCCTGACATTATTTAGTTGTCAGTGTCAGCTATGTTATTTTGGCAGAGATTAATTCACAGTACTCAAATATTGCAAAATCTAGCTTAAAGACATGTATGATTTTTTTAATTCCGCAACCGTACATAACCAAAGCTCTGTCACTGTTTTTAATAAACTGTATTTACAAAATTATCTGCATACATATGAGTAAAAAATCGTCAAAAATGATTTTTTATTTCGTAAATCTAAAGTATTCAATGTTTTCCATGGCCGTAGTGTGCAGGATGACTAGCATGACCTGATCTTTCAACATGAGCATTAAACCCATTATGCTTATCTGCAGTATAATGAACCTTGCGGATGGTACCATCAGCTTCATGAAGAGTGTAGAAGCCTTTTACTTTGTCACCATCCCGTTCTTCATGTTGCGAATGCTTATCTCCGGTGTGATGATCGTGCACTCCATATTCAAAATGATATTTTGGGTACGCCTAAAAGTAAAATATGCTATAATTAAGCAAAGATAATTAACATTTTATATTTACATAGTGATCATGATGTCCATGACCTCCACCGTGTCCTCCATAAGAATGGAGGTGATTGTTGTTGTACGAGGTGCCACCATGACCATGGCCATGGCTATACGCATACGTGAAGAAGGTTACAATAAAGCCAAATGCGAAAATCTGAAACAATATTAATTATTTCTTGCTTTCAGTCTAGTATAAACAAACCTTGGAAATCATATTGCTGGTTGTTGTGTGAGACCGAAAAATCGATATTGCACTGACTGTCCCCTGAAATTTTCTACTTTTATACCACGAATTACACGCAAAAAGGATTAAATGTTATGTATTCGCAAAGAAATTTGAAAGTTTGTTACGAAAAATGCATACCGCGAGAGAAATTCTTTCTTTTTATTCTGCAAACTGCAAACAATCATTTGCTTAAAGTAATTGTTAAACCGTAAAAAATATCCGTTGCATAAAAATGAACCAATGCACCAGAACGTAGATTCATCTGTTAAGTTATAAAAAAAACGTCTCGCTTCATAAGCGCAATTATTAATGCTTCATCTTCCTCGGTACTTCTGTACTTTCTTGTGTTTGTTAAGGATGTTTTATTTGAGCGAAACTTAATTTGTTATCGTTGATTGGTTTCACACTATTGAATGAAAATTTCCGTGTAAAAATGTTTAAACACAATGTTAAATAAAATTAATTGATTGAAGAATAATAAAGTATAAAAGGAAAATATTGTCAGTAATTAAGGCATTTTTTTTTTGTTTTTGCATTTAAAACTATTTAACTATTTAACATACTGACTATTTTACTCTGAAAAAAAGTTTAATAAAATTTATTAAAGGAGCCACGGAAAACATTTTCATAAAAACAATTGTAGAAAGAAAATGCACATTCTTGTATGTTCCGTTTTTAACTTACTTGCTTTGATAAATCAACAAAGATACGAAGTGTTATTACTGTAACGATTTCTACAAATTTGCGGCAAAAATTTTAAGAAGATAATGTAATTTTGGCTGTAATACATATTCCAACCGTTCTAAATAATACTTGCATTATACAAAATGTTTCAATTTAGAGTTATAAAGAAAAAATCTAGTAAAATTTCAGGGCATAAATTTAAAGCATTTTATTTTATGTTTGCGTAATACGTATTTCGTAATTGTATTGGGCGGACTTCGATAAAATGCGCTGCAGACGCCAATGTTCAATTCTAGCAAATAGAGCGTTAAAATAACTTTTGCTTTTCCCTTTCTTTCTTACAGTTATAAGCTGTATAAACAAAATACAATGAACTTCTTTATTCAAAAAGTGTAAAGAGTATTACATACAAGAGAAAGAAACATCTAAACTTGTTATGTTACTATCAATAATTATTATTCTCGCGAGAATAATTATAGTTCTATGTTTTGTGTTTATTATCTACGTAAACAACTGTCATCAATGTTATGTCAATTTTAGTAAATTTTAAAAAATTAATCGCAAACGGGTCCGTGAAATTGGCTCCTACAATAATATCTTATTATTAAAGACTCCAAATCTTAGGTCTGTTTATCCGCCCATGTATATTACTCACCACTCCTACTGATTTAAATCTCAATCGGTTCAGTGTTATACAGGCTGTTACAAATTCGAGGCTCACCGTTGGGATCTCGGAAACGGTAAGAGATACGAAGTCGGTTAAATTGGGGCAAAGTTGCGTATTTTAGTGCTGAACAATAATCTGTTTTGAAATATCTTCTACGATTTTTAGTTCTTGAAATATTTCCAAAAAACCGAAAAACGTAATTTTTTTTTTTTTTTTTCTGAAGTTATTATTACAGGGATCACAACAAAATGAATACATCCTACAGGCACTTTGTTGAGCTCTTTACGATGATATCATTAGATTGTACTTACAATGTTTCGTTTCGCTCTGACCATCATCAACTTCATTTTTTCTTATGGCCGCCATATTGGATTTTAATACCATTAAATAGATCTATTTTTTCTGATGTTTCTACATGTATCACACATCCCTATTTAATAAAGTGAACTAACTATAAATGAAAGAAACTGTTGAAAATAACAGTGCAAAGATATCGAGGGCGTCATATCAGAAGGGCGTAAGCGCCATTATAATCCTATGCTGATACGTCCTTCTGGTATGACGCCCTCGATATGATTTGCTGGGAAGACAAAAACAAAAAAGCTTTGATACGCCTTCGAAGTTTTATTTCGTAGGTACATTACGAAAGCTGAATTTAGTAAAATTTTCAGTTATAAAAATTACCGTTATAAATCAAGAAAGACGAAAATTTAAAAATTTATTATGTTAACAACAATAACTTAACATCAAACCAAATTTAATTCAAACAATATCCAGAAAAACGCTAAACACATAGAACATTATTTAATAAATTAGATAGAAGCATTGCACTTTGTGGATCTTTTCATAAAACTCAAAAGAAGTATGGAGTTGCCTTAATGATGAGAGGAGTGAAGAAATATTAGAATAAAATAATTTAAAACAAAACAAAACGTTCAGAGAAGATATTCGAAATATCCTCCGTTCTTTTCTATACATAAATTTATTCTTCGTCGAATGTTGTTACTAGCACGTTGAACGTCTCTTCTTCGTAGTGAATTAAAAGAAAGTAAAATTTTATTTCGTAGGTCGGCAATGTCGTTAATTGGTTCTGCATAATTTTTTTTTTTAAAACTCCCCACAAAAAGAAATCTAGTGGAGAGGTCCGGTGACCTTGCAGGCCAACGAACTACTCCCCTATTCCGAATCCACTGATTTGGAAATTGTTCGTTCAAATAATCACAAACAGCCCTTGTATTGTGCGGTGGTGCACCATCATGTTGAAACCATAATTCTGGAAGTCTCCTTAAATTAATATCATCCAAATATTCTTCAAATGTAGTTCTAAGAAAATTTAGATAACGTTCGGAATTTAGATTTTCCTCATAAAGAAATGGTTCAATAATTTGATCTCCCAAAATTCCTGCCCAAACATTTAACCCAAATCTGACTTGATTTCGAACTGGCCTGTTGATTCTTGGATTTTCAAGCGACAAGACGTGTTCGTTATTTCGATTGAATAAACCATGATTTGTAAATTTACTTTCATCCGACCAAATAATGTTGTTTAAAAAATTTTCATCCCTATTGAAGTGATTGCTAAGCCAGTGACACCATTCTAATCGTCTTTCAGTATCCCCAGGAAGTAAAACGTGCGATACGTGTACTTTGTAGCATTTGTAATTGTGTTTTTTCAAGGCTCTCCAAACTTTAACATGATGTGTAGCATTTACAGTATCCGCAACTTGCCGGGTAGAATTGGATGGGTTATTGTTAATCTAAAAGAACAAATTATAAAAGAAAATTGAAACAGATAAGGCAGTAGTTGATTAGATTTGTAATTAAATTATATATTTTGCTACCTACCTGCGAAGATAGGCAGTAGTTTCACATCGGGTTGTACTTCTCCGATGTGGCCAGCCAGCTGCAATGGGACGGGGGGGGGGGGGTTCAATTCCGAAACGCGAGGCCAAAACCAAAAATAGGCGCCACTTAATTTTTTTGAAAGGGGAAATGAAAATTAAGAAAACCCGTTACATCCAAAACACGTTAATTTATTTACATACAATAAAAAAATAAAACAAACTAAATAAATACTACACAGACAACACCAACAAATGTAATTATTTTACATTAAATTTAAATCGTAACTAATTCAACAGATTATAATCACCGAAGTGTACGTGACATCGTTCATTTACGTATGACGGTTTGAAATTTACACCGGAGTGTACACAATAAGGTGCATGTTGAAATGCGGCAAAATCAAAGAAAGAAATCGGCAACAACAAATCGCGAATTAACGCTCAAAACTACATATAAAAAAAAATAACGCTCCCACCTCTATTCCGTCGGTGTCCGATTTGTTTGTCGGCGTATGTGTGTCAATGCCGCCGCAAACCCCTTTGACAAATGCCGACTGCCGCGTAGCGAGACGGGAAGGGAGCTTTCAAAGTCGCAAGCCGCCGTACAC